>JAWRVZ010000069.1:947500-1165000 GCA_037043235.1 Rhodeus uyekii
CGAACAATCAGTCTCTGTTTCGGACGTGCGCTTTTGCAATTACACCAGCACACACTCTGCAGCAGGAGGGCGGCTGACCTGCTGGAGTGACATTTGAACTTTGAATATCCGTTGGAGAGTTGTAGGGTAACCCAGTTTGCTTTGTGGTGGCCAGGCTGCTGAATAAGACATGAGATGGGGTTGGTACACATTGCTGAAGAAGGACCCCTGAGGCTAATTAGATCCAAGGAATTCCCCTAAAGCCAAGCTGAGGAGCTGTAGAGAGAGCGAGAGCCACGGCGCAGCAGCTCAGTGAACCGTGGAGAGAAACCCGAGCCACTTCCAAAGGTCACTATTGTTTAAAAAGAGCCACTGTAAGCTCTCAGCATTTGTTCTGCTCATTGTCTTCGGAGTTAAAGAGGCTTGTGCGATTTGGCTGCATTCAGACTTAATTAGAGACTTTGTTTCCTTTTTGACGCGATTGAAAATAGGCTATGTGGAGCAAAAGTACAGTTCGTTCAATCTGTCATGCTCACGTAAGTCAACGTACAAGCAAAATTGACCCTGTTTACTTTTCCTAGTCTTTTTAGAAACTATTTATTGGTTACTTTAAAGTTTGAAAATAACCTTATGTCTATGAAAGGCAGGGGTTCTCAAATAGCAGACCACGGTCTGACTCTGCTTCTGGACCCTGGCATGTTTCCAACTGGATCATGAAACATAAAATTTTCTATAAATGTTTTACAATTTAACGTTTCTACAATTTAAGGTGAACAGCGTGTCAAAACAGCACTGTTTACCTCACAAATCTCTCTGTCTTTTATGGCAATGATCTTTTTGCTGCTATATCCTCTGATATTTAAATCTTTTTCATATCAAGAGGTTTTTTTTCTCTTTAAACTTTGCTGAAAGTCTCATTTTGAATTTCTAATTTTTGTGTAAAACAAGTGACCTATACTTAAATAATTGAATGCCTTGCAACTGTTTACTACTGTAAATTGAGTAAACTATTGCATTCTTCCTCTTGTCAAATCTTAATTTAAGCCCATAAATGCATACAAGAATGAATATAAATGCTATTCAAAAGTTTTGTGGGGTTTTTTTTGGATTACCGTCAGTGTGGATTATTAAAGACTCTTTACTTGATTCCTTCATCTTTGTGCGTTGTATACAGCCAAGTTGTGCCAATATTATTACACTTATATATTTAATGCTATATATTTTGAACTGTAATAATATTTCAAAGTATTATTGTATTTTTACCGTCTTCTGTCTGGTTGAGCGTTAGAGATTTCTTTCAAAAACAGAACTTTTGCATGGTAGTGTAGATGAACAAAACTCTTAGTTTGGAGTTATGGGATATTTAACTTGGAATCTGAATTTGCAACCATGTCACATTAATTAAGTCTAATTGTGGACTTCTCAGACTAGTAGGAGAAGAAAAGCCAGTGGATTAAAGCTTTGTATGAGATGTTATCCTCTGCCTTAAGTGCGTGTTGAACAAGCCACGTTAACCCATCCCAGAGGGAGACAAACATCAGTCCTAATGAGAGGAGACGGCAATTACTTGTAGTCTTTCAAAGCAAAGAGGCTGTCCTGTTCCTCCTCTTCGTGGATAAGACACTGGCCAGGGATCATCACTTGATTCTCAGAAAACTAGAATGGAAAGCCAGCGATAAGATGCGCCATTGTGTGTTTTTCCTATTTTTATGGGTTTCTCACCCTCGCACAGCAAGCTAACTTGCCCAGCTCTGACCAAATATGCTCCCCGTCTCCTCGTGTTAATGTCAGCGCCAGCTTTGGCTGCGAAAAGTCACATCGCAGCCAGATTGAGTAAAGAGAAAGCAAACAATAATGTGATGAAATTGAAAACGCAGAGTTCACATATACAGGTTCCAACCTGAATAACAGCCAAATGCCATTGTTCACTGTTTTTTCCCCTCACGGCAAAGTTCACTTGGTTTTAAATGCAAGAATTATCACCTCAGTCTGCAATGCAGTTAGTGTTCTGAATTTTTAGAAATGTTTTGAAGTTTGCAACAGCTGGTCCTCCTTTCAAATGTCACACTTTGTTGAATAGGCAGCAGGCATGCAGTAACATCTGCATCTCAGTGATATGTGAATTCACAGACAGGTACGCCATGCTTATGTGTCACAAAAGAATGAAAATTCTCACGACTGTGATGTAGGTGCAAAACTGGCCCATCTGCAGCTGAGAAATATGTAATGTCTAAAATTAACTTGTTAAACGTGAGAAACAATAGGATTTGGAAGTAAATGTAATTGGCCGTTTAAGAATTTAAACTACATGCATGGTTTAAAAAGGCAGCTATATATTTTCATTTATTCACCTGTTAGTTCAGGTCGATGTATTAGTTTGGTGTGGTGTTCCACAATGAGACTTTTCAACTGTTTTTATCAATCCGCTTGTACATGGTAATTCTGCAGTGGCTCTTTCTGCAAGTTACATCATTATGCTAGAAGGTGAGAAGTGACTCTGTTATGTGTGAGTCATTTGAATCATTCACTCAAAAGCACAGATTACTCAAGAATGAAACAAGTGAGTGAGTCATTGAATCAAACACTCGTCCACTTTCATTACATGTTACTGAAAGGAATCTGCATTTATGAGGGCATAATTGATTTATAATTTGTTTTCATTCAGGAAAAAATGCTATAAATGTTACCAAAAGACTCAACAATGTTAACAAATGACTTTTTATGAGTGAGCTATTGATTCATTGTATGAGTAAATCTTTCAGTGACCTATATCCCGCGGGTTTTGTGTAAAAAATCATTGGTATAACCCGCACCCATAGTTTCGAATTTCGAATGTTGCTCGCATGACGTCAATTATCCATAACTGTTCAGGCTCGGTACACAGTGCTTATGCGTGAAATTCAAACAATAAGAAAACAAACACAAGTCAGAATCAGAACAAAAAGAAAAAGCAGTCTCTCCCGCTGTGCAGCAGCACGTCCCTTAAGCAGCGATTCTACAGGTGTTGATCATCGGATGAGATGAGAAGAGCCCGCCCTCATTTAGCACAGCCAATCACGTCTTCTTGCATGATTGACAGGTCAGACAGCCTATCAGCGCCAGCTGTCAGAGTGATAGTACAAGCGCCAGTGACAAGAAAGAAAGAAAATACCGCAAAGAAACCCTTACGTCCTTAGGGACGTAACAAATATATTGAAATATTATTATGCGCAAAAAATGTGTGATATAGCCCGCACCCTTATATAGCCCGCACCCCCCTGCGGGGTTTATAAAATCTGGTAAAATCTGGTAATCTATTTAACATATGCTACATCTCTAAAATTGTACATATTCATAATGTGTTTGAAGCTGTAAAAATATTTTACATATTAGTGCCTAAACGACTGCACTTTGAATACAAATGCCATCTGAATGATACTAAGATCACATTGTAATATCACAGGGAGTAACAGGAAAGTAAAATTGCACCTCCTGTACTATAGAGCTCCCACGGGGTACATGGGGTTCTGATTAGAGCAGAGCGCTGCTGTTCACTGGCCTGTTCAGGCCAAAAGGGCTTTCTGGTGTGAGCCACTTGTCCATGCATGTACATGCTGGAGTGTTTCTGAGCATCAGACGTCTCAGTGACATGCTTTCTCTCCCAGAGATGCTTTAAAGGGAACTCGAGCAGAAGGAGTGGGATAAATCGTTCACTCTCAATTCAGCACTTGTGTCAATAATGGCACCCTGTAGTTAAAGCTCATCAAGCTGACATCTATTTATTTATTCATACTCACTATTCATGTCATAACCGAAGAGCAAATGCACTAAACCTAAATCTTAACTGAACTTTTAATAGCCGTCTTCTCCTCAATAGATTTAGCTCAATACATGGCAGCCTGTCGTTATGTAATAATTAAGACGCGTTAATGTGAAACGACAAGTCTAGAAAGTCAATTATCTGATGCATTGGCCAAAGCCTTCGGTATTAAAGGAAGCAAATCAGCATCTATGAAGATACAACATTTTGTTTTCTTCCGCAGATATTTGTGAACAAATGTGTATCTGAAAAGTCTCACTTGAGGCTGTTTTCTTTAAACAGAACAAACTGTTTGCAATTGAAAAGCAGGCACAAGGTCGGTCGGATGTCCTCGCATTGATAAGCTGACAGAAGGATGTAAGACAATGACTTCTATTACAAAACAAACAGACAGTTGAGTGCTGCAAGGCTATTTGGCCATTGTGCTGTTTAGTCGACATCCCTGCACTTTTTATTGTCGTTTTATATTGTTGAACGCTTGTTTCAAGGTTAGTTTACTTCTAACTCAATGTAAAGCAGTTTTCGTTAATTATATTAAAAATAGTCCAGGATTTAACACATACTGCCCTTGTGTTAATGTTTTATCTTTTTAAATTTTAATTTTACCTTCTTTATTAAATTTTAATTGGATTTCCTACAGTTCATTTTAATTTAAGTGCCCCTTTGTTAACAAACTGGCCTTCAGCAGGAACTTTCAAACGGTTTTAAGGTAAAACAGTCCGCATCATTATCTGATCAACAAGAGCACAGATTCAAACAAACACAGGCGAATGTTTCACTCAGACGCTTTAATTCAAATAAAAGGTGTGTTTACTGCTGGAAAGATCACATCTGCTTCTGTTTCAAGGGTCTTTATCGTTAAATACGGTGAGTATTTTTAGTTTATTCACATAAAGAAGAAAAAAACGTAGGGATAAATGCTAAAGGCTGTGTGCCGTTGTGTGGTACAGCAACTAAACTCAGGATGAAAGTGATTAATCCACCATGCTACCAATTCCTGTGAGAAAAAGACATAGAGAGGGAACGAGAAGGGAGAGGGAGACATCTCCAGATGTAAGACCAAATCCAGGTACATTACAAAATAGGTCACATTTCCCAGAATGCCCCTTCTCTCTTGTTTCCAAAATGAAATTGCTCCATTTTTCTCCTTCCACATGCTGAATGACTCGAGGTGTCTCAAGGGCCCGGTGTATCAAGAGGGCAGAGACAGAAGTAATTCGGTCCTGGCTGTTCGTTAGGCTCCGTGTGAGAGTTTCTCCCCACTCTGAACAGCAATTACGGCGGTATGATTAATCCATCGTGTTGACCGGCTAAACACAAAGAAGATGATTGGCCGCGTTAAGGCTCCAGCTTTGTAAGCGTCGCACCAGAGCATATTTGCAAACATGGCGGTCACAAGAAGGTTTAACGTGGTCATGCCAGTTTTCAATGCTCAAAAGGAGAGCATGAACCATCTGGGATCTGTGCCACATGGAGAGTCATGGGATGCTATCCAAAGCTACTTGCCAGTGTGTGAATTCACACCATAATATATTGGCACTTAGCTTTCTGGAATTCTAGGACTAGAATGTTGGACTGTAATGACTCTCTCTCTCTCTCTCTCTCTCTCTCTCTCTCTCTCTCTCTCTCTCTCTCTAATCCAACCCCATCAATAACTAAAACTTGAGCAGGCAGACTGATTGACTTAACTGTTGTGCTCATTTGCATATGCTTAGCCTCTGGTCTATCCGTCCCGGAAAACAATCCCAGCATGCAATTGTAAGCTATGTTTGTATCACTTGGAAAAAAACGAATGAGTTTGCTCTAAACAGGCAAAGCACTTAGGCGTTAAAACAAGCTGTTAAGGATGGCTTTGATGTCCAGATGGGGAAAGGAATATGACACTGACTTTAATTGCTCCTGGAAATGAGAGTGGATTCTGAGTGGATGGAAGTACTTTGAATTGTCTGTCACTAATTTAAATGTGGCAAAAGGATTTCATTCCAGTTTTGTCAGATTTGGTAAAGAAAAATCATTATTATGGTTCTATCTGTCTATCTGTCTGTCTATCCATTTATTGATCTGTCTATCTATCTATCTATCTATCTATCTATCTATCTATCTATCTATCTATCTATCTATCTATCTATCTATCTATCTATCTGTCTGTCTGTCTGTCTGTCTGTCTGTCTGTCTGTCTGTCTGTCTGTCTGTCTATCTATCCATTTATTGATCTGTCTATCTATCTATCTGTCTGTCTGTCTGTCTCTCTGTCTATCTATCTATCTATCTATCTATCTATCTATCTATCTGTCTGTCTGTCTATCTATCCATTTATTGATCTGTCTGTCTGTCTATCTATCTATCTATCTATCTATCTATCTATCTATCTATCTATCTATCTATCTATCTATCTGTCTATCTGTCTATCTATCTGATATTTGTAATTCATCCATTCATCCATATAATTCATCAAAAATTTGGGTTTGGTAAGATTTTTCTTTTTATCTTTTTATGTTTTTGAAAGAAGTTTCTTATGCTCGTTATAATAAATATAATAAAGGCTGCATTTTTTTGGTGAAAAATATAGTTAAAAAAAAGTAATCTTGTGGAGAAATATTACAGTTTAAGTAAGAATTTTCATATATTTTAAAATGTAATTTATTCCAGTGATGGCAAAGCTCAATTTTGAGCATCATTACTCCAATCTTCAGTGTTACATGATCCTTCAGAAATACTTCTAATGTTACTGTCAAAGTTGTGTCTGTCAAATATTTTTTGTGGAGTCTGTGATACATAAAGGATTGTTTAATTAATAGAAAGTTAAAAAGAATAGTAATAATAAATAATATTTATTTAAAATAGACATTTATTGTAACATAACCTTACTGAACTAATAAAGATTATGTAATAAAAAAGATTTTACTGACCCTAAACATTTAAAAAGATATATATTTGTACTCTGTACTATATATATATATATATATATATATATATATATATATATATATATATATATATATATATATATATATATATATATATATATATATATATATATATATATATATATATATATATATATATATATATAATTTTTTTTATTTTTTTTACATCATCTCTATACCTATTTATAATATTTGAGCTGCCTGTGTGGCTGAACACTTAAACAGATTTACTTTTCCGTCACGACAGACCGAATCAGTTTTCTACTTTTCAGTTTTCCTCATTCTTTCTTTATCTCTCTCTTTCTCTAATCTCTCCCACTCTCTCTATTTCTCTCCTTCTCCAAACTGCGCTGACAACTAGATGTGGCTCTGGCCTTTATACACGGAGGCAGAAGGGAAAAACGATTCATTCGTTCTGAGAACCGTATGATTTTTCAAGCCGAAGGGAGACTTGATTGGTTCCAGGGAAGAAATACCAGCTAACAAATCACACAGGACTCCGTGCTCTGAGATTGTCGTGTAGCGCGAGGGCCAAATCTCCATGGGCTGATGTGCTACACAGAGAGATCTGAAGGGAAGATGTCCAGCGTCCTCCATATAACTGTTCAGAGACTTCCCTTTAGAAGAGAAACATGGTCAGAATGTTCCCTTTGCACCCTAAACTTCGCTGTTACCATGGTGCCTTGAGGTGCCCAGTTGCTCAAACTTGTGTGTTCCGTCTGATTGGCCAGAAGTCTCAGCGAGAGTAAAAGCTGGCTGAAGTCTAATCAGTAAGATATGAGTAATGGGGTCTCAGCTTTCTTCTTAATAAAGTCAGCATCTCTGGGACCTTCCCCAACAACAACCACCCCCTAGTTGGCCCGTTCTGGTCCCTCCTCTTCTCGCGTCTTACTGCCCTCTCTCTCTCTCCATCGCTGTCTCTCTGGAGCACTCAGGATGTAGCAGCTGCTTGTTGCCTTTGATTTAAACTTGCCCTAGATATGCTCCCTAATGAGCTGAGTGCCCAATCAATAATTTACCTGAGCCTGAGTGAGAAGCAGGCTGATCAGTGCTGTTTAAAAAGAGAAGTGCAATCAGTGCTATTCAGAAACAGTTTTTTGACTCATCCTTCCATTATTCTCTTTCTCTCTTTTGCTATGTGCCATTGTTTGTGATACAAGAGGATAAACTTCCCTCTGATTTTTTTTACAGTTCCTCCTGATGACCCTGTGATAATCGGAGCACCTGTGGTGAGCTTGCGTGCAGGGGACTCGCTAAACCTCACCTGTCATGCTGACAATGCCAAACCGGCTGCCTCCATCATCTGGATCCGTAACGGGGAGGTGCTGAACGGTGCGGCGTACACCAAGGTATGGCAGGTCAATGCTGCTTGGAAGTTTTTGTATCTACAGAACGCAATACAGAAGCGTGATGGAACCATGGCCTGTGCTACAAAATCATTTTTAGGCATCATATATGCGTTTCATTTCAAGTTGAATGTTCAAATTCATCCATTACAGCCAAATATGTTGTGTTTAATGTTTTAGGCCCAATTTAAAAGTGGATCTAATGCCCGAAAATGCTGTTTCAAACATTTCAATTCAGTTCAAACGTGATCCCTAAATACACTGTTTTAAATGTTTCATTTCAAATCAAATGATCAAATATGCATATGGAAACAATTAAGCATAAATGGTATCTTTGAGCATTCAAACGTTCCTCTGATGCCCCAAAAAAGCTCTTTGAAATGTTTCTTTTCAGTTCAAATGTGCACTTGATTCCCAGAAGCTGTTTCAAATGTTTTTGAATCATTTCAAACAAGCACATGATGCTCAAAACCACTTTATGGAGTGTTTTACATTTTAAATTCATTCTAAATTTAAATGAAAAAAGTGAATTTAAATTAAATAAACAAATGTGCCTATGTGGGCCAAAAATGTTGCCTTAAATGATTCACATTGTATTTGAACATCCGAAAAAATTTGTCTCAAATGTTTGATTTGATGCCAGAAAACACTGTGTCATATCAGGTACAGTGTATTTGATGTTTCATTTCAAACTGAATGATCAACTTAATTATATAAAATGTATTCAATTCAAGCATCATCAATACAATGGCCAAAATCTCTCAAACTGCTTGCTTGAAACCCAAGCAGTATTGGAATAGCACACTTACATGTTTGTTACAAATACATTGATATTAGTATACCGGTACTTAAAAAAATACATACTGTCACAGTCATGTCGTGTCTCGTCCTGTTTCCTCCTGTGTGATCCGTTGTGTTCCGTCAGCTGTCACGTCAGCCACTCCCCTTGTTAGTCATGTCAGGTGTTCCATTGTGTACATAAGCCCTCTTGTGCTCCCTTGTCTTGGTCGATTGTTAACGATCCCATGTCGCTGTTCCTGTCGTGTCTCCATGTTCCTAGTTATTCCGAGTTTCTGTTTGTCTTTAAAGTGTTTTCGTTTTTTGTTTTATTAAAGAGTTTACGTTGATCCCTGCCTTCCTCTCCCTCGTCATTCATCCCGTGTTACACATACTTTCGTCAGCGGACTTAAATGTTTGAATGTACCTATGACTAAGAATACAGTTTTTAAATGTATTTACGTTGCTCATTGCTGAAACATTTCAATTCAATTTGAATTTTCAAGTGCTTCTACGACCCCTAAAAATGCTGTATAGGTGAATAACCTACTAGGTTTTGAAACACAGCCTTTTTGCCTACGGTTGATATCTTCAATATTACCCCTCTTTCACTTCAAAAAAGAGTCTCTTCTGAAATCCTACGCTCTGCCTGACTGCATGTCCTCGAAACGCTCGGCTCTGTCAAATTAATGGCAAGTGAGGACTAATTTTTAATTTAATCCTTGGGGCAAAGTGAAACAGTAATGCAGTGCTTTAAATATGTCATAATGGAAAGACATTCCAGCACTCCATTATGAATGTGTTCCTCAGCAATTTGTTCAGTTGGTCGGCTTTAGGGAGGAAATTGAGAAAGCAGGAAATGTGTTTAAAGGGCCGCTCATACTGTGATTGGAGAGCGTAATCTGCTCATTTTGAGTAAGCCGAACCCCTCAGAATCCACCGGAGAGAGAGTCCCTTCATTAATTAACCAAGCCTAATTTAGACACAAGCAAGCTAGACAGGTTACCTCTTTTTTTTTTTTTTTTGACAGAAGTGCTGTTTTCAAATCTGTTCTACACTTGGGAGACTCTTTTTAAATGCTTCTGAAATGATCAAGTAGCTCCATGAGACGGATAAAAACAAAGCTATTCACGTCTCAAAAGTCCTTCCAGTGTACACTGGATATTAGATGAGAGACAAATCGGTTGTTTTAGAGGAAACAGGAGTCGTATAAACCGCTGATTCTTGAGTGCTGGGACAGAACAGCCTGCATAACTGAACAGTGGAATATACAGAGGAATTATTTTGGATTAATCTGTTAAACATGTTCAGAGGTGCTGGTTCAATCTCCTGCTTCTTCTGTTTTCACAGTAAATGTGTAAGTGTGCTTTTTCTCAGTGTGTCAACACGATTAAGGATGAATTGAGATTACAGGATGGGTTCACACTGATTTTCAGCTTCATCTATTGAATTGTCATCACAGTCAGAGAGAAAATCAACAGCATTGACAAAATAACCAAAATACATTTAATCACACACTGCTTGTGCAGTAGCTGTTTTGTTATTTTGGCGTTGCTGCTATTAAGAACATGAAATAGCATATCAGCACACCGCCTGACTCTGTTTGTTTTCATATGCACTGTTTCTCCTTGCCTTTCTTGTTGTCATAGTAATTCATTTGATTCCGTCATTGTATTCAGTTGTGTGTGTCTGTGTCTCATTATCTCCGCAATTTAAGGTCAGTTCAGTTTGTGTGTCTTTGTTTGGGTCTCATCTGTGTTGCGTTGTGTTGGATTGCGGTTCTCTGAAAATACCTGTGGATTTATTACAGACTTCCTTTCTTCTTCATCATCATGTTCGTGTACTTTCTACAACACAGCCCCATTAAATCCATGTTTCTATTTTTCATAAGTTATACATTTTATATAATATTTTATGATTTATGAGGACACAAAATGTATGTTGGCATGGGTATTATGCTGGTATTACAACGTAAATGTGGTTTATGAGGACGCTTCCTCAGTCCTCGTAATTAAAAAATGTTTTATTAAAAATGTAAAAAGGTTTCTGTGATGGGTAGGTTTAGGGAAATGGCTGGTGTAGAGAGGATAAAATATATGGTTTGTGCAGTATAAAAACCAATATATGTAGAATGTCCTCATGATGACAGGTGCACCAACCCGTGTGTGTATTTATTTATTTATATTTTAATCTACATGAATCATTGATTTATGGTCTGAGGACTTGTGTTTTTGTCATTTTATAATACATTTATGCATTTGGCAGACACTTTTTTTTATCTATTCACATTAAATTTAAGAAACACATTGACATTCTAATCAGTTCTTGCTTTCCCTGGGAATCGAACCCATGACCTTGGTGTTGCAAGCACCATGCTCTACTGTTTGAGCTAAAGGAAAGCTTATAATTGACAGTAACTGTTGCATTTATGTAAAGCTTACTCTGATAAGCATCAAAGTGAAAATGTTGGTGTTTTTGCAACTAATGGCAGGTAAACGTTTATGAATGTTTTGCCTCATCTCTCAAGATTCAGTGAAACATTCAGATGCCTGTATGTCTTGATTTTGGCCTATAACTTTGATTTATAACGACTGGAGAGCCTTGTCTCATCATAACACAATTACCTTTTAGAAAAATGTCAGATGATAACAGCACAAGAGATTTGAATTTTTCATATTTCTCCGAGAATCGAGCTCCACTCTTTATTGGGTTATTTGATTAATTCTCTGAGAGAATCTGTTTTAGCTGCGAGGCAGACGGGTGTTTTAGATGAAGTCAATATCCTTCAAATATCTGTACCAATTTTTTAATAATCTTTCCTCAATAAACATGGTTCCTCTACAATAGCTTGAACAGCAGAGCGCAAAAGTGCAGGTAATATCGCTGTGAATAAGCTGCTTTGTGACTGACATATGAAGTGTGTAACCTCTACGCTGTCACGCCAATGAAAGATTCCTGTGTAATACTCTCGATACAATTTTCAACACAAAGCTAGACTGATAGCAAAGCGAACAAATCTGGCATGCTGTAGCTGCACGTTCAGACCTTAAACCCGTGCTGATCTGGTGCTTGAGACTCGAGGGTTGTTGGGTAGATGTTTGTTCAGAGACCTCCAACAGAGAGGAGCTGATTGCAAGTTCCGAAGTCCGTTTTTGACCTACACATAAAGTCAGACCATCTTGAATTCTTTTCAAATCAGCAAATTTACACTTTAGTGTTTGTGTTTTCGTGCAGACGCTGTTGCGCGATGGCAGAAGAGAAAGCACAGTGAGCACGCTTCACGTCTCCGCTTCGAACATCGAGACCGGCCAGCAGATCACCTGCCGAGCCTCCAACAAAGCGGCTCCCAACGGCAAGGAGGCCACGGTCACCATCGACATCCAGCGTGAGTGTATCTTTCACCGACTTCTGTTCAAACATAATTAGCAGCAGACAGACTCTAGCTCACGTTCCCCTTCCAAATCCTGCGACCTGCATTCTGTTCTGAGTGCTTCTTGTGTTTTTCTGTCTGTGTGGATAAATTATTCACATGTGAAAATCCGCTATGTGCTGTCCTATTTTCTTTACCCAAACAGCCGTTGTGTATGCATGCGATCTGATGTCTGAGCACATGTCGTACTTCACTCCACAGACACACAAGACTTGACACAATTTTTGTTTTTCCTTGTTTTTTGTCTTGGAGAAGCAATTGTAAAAGTGACAGTTATTCTGCAAGCAGCGTACAGGGACGGTGCAAAGATATAAGCCGGTTATTGTGGACATAAATGCTAATTATTAGCTGTTAATCAGAATTGAGCACAACCAGATCCTGCTTGTGTATATGGGCATTTTGCTTATTCTTATTTTTATTTATAGCATCCATAAGCTCCACTGTCAAAAGTGTTTCTGAAAGCTCTAAAATGAAAGGCCTTAACTAATTCAGCGCGAAGATTAGCATTTTATAAAATATTTCTGACAATGTATGTATAGGGAACAAAGGCATTCTTTCAACTCTTTGAAAGATATTAAGTCTGACTAATAAAGCAGAAAATATATAATATTGAAAGATCCACAAGTTCTGACAGCTCCTTTCTTCACGTCCGTAAAGTCTGTTTTATTGCCCAGAAGGAATGCGCCTCAGCACAATGGAGCTCAAATTCTGAATTGGAAGCGTAAAAATGGAAAATGTTTGTCTGTTTTTTGTTTTTTTTTCTCCTCCGGACTCGGCACAAATCGTTTTGTCATGCAAAACAATAGAAGAGTTTTACTGTAAGCCTCTTTCCACCCTGGATTGCACAGACGCCCCTGATTGGCCAGTTTCGATGATGTTGCTACTGTGAGAGCCAATGAAATGCTTTGTTTAGTTAATCGTCATTGGAGAAAGTCAAACCAGCCAGTTTTGAAAAAGTATCTACTCTCCTTCACTACCAGTCAAAAGTTTGGGATAATTAATTTTTTTTTATGGTTTTGAAAAGTTTTTTATGCTCATAGAAGCTGATTTTTTCAAATAAAATATGGTAAAATCAGTAATATTGTTAAATATTATTACAATTTAAAATAACTGTTTTCTTTTTGAATGTATTTAAATTCTCCAGCACCATTTACAAATTATATTTTAAAATATATATTTCAACTGAAAAAGGTTATTTTAAATTGTAACCAAAAAATTCAATATTACAATTTTTACTATATTTAAATAAATTGAGCCTTAAATTCAACTCAAGTATTCCAAGCTTTTGACTGGCATAGTTTATGTGCAAGTCAATAAAATTGCCACAAACTGCCACTGTCAAGATTCATTTAGCTTACGATTCAGGGTGGCTCACTTGAACTCCCCTTTAACCATCTTTATCGGAATAATTTGCACCGTGTCTAACCTGCGCCTGTGCGCTCTGTCATCTGAGATGTGCCAGGTCTAACACGAGGAAGCAGTTCAGTGAAGCGGAGACCCCGCTGTAGGCCACACACTGAAAGAACATGTGCTGGGTAAATAAGTGATGACTGAGAGCAGAGAGGTGCTAGAACGTTTGGGCCGCGGCAGCCCACAGGGACCTCGAACCGAGATCAGGGGCGTTCTCCTGATGCTTCATGTCATCTATATTCATAAAAGGCAGCTGGTAAGTGAGGTATCGTGATGGAAATGTGTTTTGTGGCAGGTTGGAAGTTTGA
The DNA here is from genome assembly GCA_037043235.1 of Rhodeus uyekii. NCBI lineage: Eukaryota > Metazoa > Chordata > Actinopteri > Cypriniformes > Acheilognathidae > Rhodeus > Rhodeus uyekii. The sequence continues at coordinate 961,477 of JAWRVZ010000069.1, forward strand.
AGAGCCCGCAAAGATGTTTTCCACTATTCCCGGAGATTATATCTCAGTAGGTAATTGCCCAACAACAACAGTTATAAAAACTTCAGGTCTGATCAAATACGGCAACGTGACAGAGTTGCAAGAGTTCATCAGTGGAATGGGAGAATATTTAGACTTCATTTCATCTGAAGTTTTTGTGTTCCGCCTAAAGTGTACTGCTAATAAACAGCTCTATCAGTGGGTACCATGAGTCACTGGTGACCTAAATAAGCGTGTTGCTTTTCACTTAAAACTGTGATACTCTGGCCCTTCTCTTCACACTAGACAGGAAACATTTGCTCGTAATCATTTAGAAGCTCTTGGCTGTGAAAACACTGGCCTATTTATCAGGGCTCCTGCAGAACCAGCTTCATCTGTCCTGACCCTGCTGTGAATCACAACAATTTCCCTATGACCACTCAGGCTCTCCTTCTGACCAACAATGATCTGGATCATGTGCGAGCCACCTTTAGTAATTCTATGCTGATACAGAGTTACATTATACCTCCTATAGAATGCTGCCCACATTGGATCCCAGGGGTCATTGAAATCTCTTTCAGTTATACTTTCAGGATTTAACTGGAATGAACGTACAGACCGAACTCTTTATGACACCTGCTGTACCAGCATTAAACCAGAATAAACCAGTGGTTCACAGTGGTTTTAGTCTGTCTATTCAGCAGGGATATATGTGCATTTGTTTAATCAGTTTGGCCTTGAGCAGATGGTCTTCCAATGTGCCAGAGTTAAGGGTTTGTATCGCTCCTCATTGATATGGGTGCTACTTTTTAATTAGTCTGACACCCTCCTAGACTTCTATTCTAGATTCCATTGATTATTTCCATGGAAGCAGATATTCAAAAAGAAACTTGATGATGGTGAGTAATAGAAAGTTTCTTGATGGTTCCTCTCTTCACGCCACACTTTCAATAAGGATCTCTGGACTCAACCAATCTTCATTGGCTAGATACACAAATTAATCTGCAACGTGTTGACATTCACATCTCCAGCACTCCTTCTTCCATTCACATGTTCTCTCTTTAAAGGTCATCGATGCCTCTGAACCACATGCAGTAATTAAAACTTCCCCATTAAACAACACGTTTCATATTTCATAAAAGCTTGTAGCCCACATCAATCTGCGTGCACACTTCACTTTAGCCCCTTTTGGATTTTCTCCCTCGTACGACTCAAAGGATATTTGGCTTTATTTTAAAAGCGGTTAATATTCTTCACAGTGAGTGCCACCGATAACGCCATCTGACACTTTGCTTGAACGTGGTGTGAAGATCTTCTGCGCCGTTAGCTTGTGAGCCTCTGCGTAGCGGTTAGTTTAAGAATTAGCACCCAGGAGAGTGTCTTACCGCTTCTCAAAGTAATTGCCTTGTAAATAAGAGCGGGATTGAAACAATGCTGTTTGTTAGGAATAATTAATGACCACATGTGCACATGGAGCCACGTCTAGAGGCCTCTCGTGAGATCCTGTCGGGCAAAGGCACTCACTCCACACAAAAGAAACTGACAAGAGGTGCTTTATCAAGCTCAAGGAAACACTGACTCGCATCCCCCCTTGAGTCCTCCATCCAAAATAGATGCAAGCCTTTATGTTTAGAGGACATGTCGGTTTCGAATGCATATTTGCATGCAATACTTTTTTGGATTTTCAGAAACCTAGCATCCTCCCCAAATCCCATTGTTACCACAATCCAGCGCAAACTTCATTTAAAATGAATGATCACAATTCCATGTTGATTCTGTACCATCTGAGGACCTGGTGTGTTTTCATAAACACCCATGCGGCTTAATGGACTACTGGCACCGAGCCTGATTGTGACATTGTTGAATTTTCAAATATCGCGGCTCACTAGCTTTTGGTGTGCTGCAAATGTCAATTAAAGTGAGTGTCAGCGAGAAGATTTAAATATCCAGACTTTGCGGTGCAAGACCTGTTGAATGAGATCAGAACAAACCTTTATATATTTGTACTGTAATCACGATATAGTAATACCTCGAGATACGAGCGTCTCTACATACGAGTATTCCAAGATACGAGCAAGCCTTCAAGCAGATTTTTGCTTCTAGATACGAGTAAATATTCGAGATACGAGCACGTGTACTGATGCCGATGCACGTTCACTTCACGCGTTTGCTGACTTCTGTACGCATCGCTCGCGAGTACTTGATTTTCTCTCTATTTTGTGCATTATTCTTCATAATAGCGATGAGTTATAAGAAAGTGAGTGGTAAGGATGGCAGTGAGAAGAAGAAATGCATGATGACCATGGAAATGAAGCAGGAAATTGTGGATAAATATGAGCGTTGAGCCCCCGTGATCGAGCACGCAGGAGGATCAGGAGGAACATTTGACTGAGGAGTTGATTGAGAAGATGCAAGAAGATGGAACATACGCAGGTGTTGCAAGAGCTCAGCAGTGACAAGAAGGAGGACGGTGAACCGGAGGGAAAAAGTTCTACAAATGAAATTAAGGAAGTGATGGCAATGTTGCAGAAGGTTTCTGATTTCATTGAGAAAAAAAAAAACACCCTGATAAATCGTCTACTGGTCGTGTTTCGGCGCTTTTTGACGACCTGTGCCTCACTCATTTTTAAGGGAGACAGAAACAAATCTCCCTCGATTGGTATTTTGTTAAAAGGTCTGCGCCAAGTGAAAGTGAAAGTGTGGGTAGTCAGGCGAAAAAAGGTAAGAAAAGAAATCGAAAAAAGCAAAACAGTAATAGAAAATTTAAAACAAAATACATAAGCTAAGTTCAGTTATGTACATTTTAGTTTACGTAGTGTCCGTGTAAGGTACGATACAGAATCAAGTGTCTGCATACCAACCCCCTTCCTCCCTCCTCCGCACCTGCCGCTACTATTTGCAAAAACTAATAATTAAATCACATTTTATTTGATATCACACAAATCCTTATACTGTATACATATACTATAATTGTGTGTGTGTGTCTAAACCAATAAAAAAACGTTTTTTTCTATTGTTACGGATCTGTAATGGATTAATTAAATCATGAAAAACATGATTCTAGATAGGAGCAATTCGAGTTACGAGTTCTGCCCTGGAACGGATTATGCTCGTATCTCGAGGTATTACTGTACTGTCATTTTTCATTGACAGTTATTTCACTATACTGTATGTAAATTACATGTTTGTGCCAAGATTCCTAATATTCTAAGTAGAAGTGCTGTCAGCATATTACTGTGTAAGAATGAAGTAATTATTTTTAATATGATTAAAGTTATTAAAGCACATACCGCATTCATTTGACTACTTTAAATGGACTTAAATAAGAGCACCAACACATACTTGGAAATTGCTAAGAAATTACACCTTTAATTAGAAAGAAATTGTTGGAAACACATTGTGAATTTAAAAAGTTGAAGAAAAAGTATTTAGTGTATTAAATATGACAGTATGGGGAATATGAGCGTTGGACTGCTGCAGGTTTATGGGGAAATATATTTATATATTGGAAATGAAAAGTAGAAGCTGAAAGAAGTTGTGCAAGTATAGACCATTTGATGCTTGCTAATCGCTCGCACTGTATCGCTGTTATTGTTTCTCTAATATGTTTGAATGCGGCGCGATTTCGTTTCCGACATTTTTCAGAAAGCCTGCAGGTTAGTTTTAAATGACTAGTCCCGTGCCATAAGGCATTATGAATGAAACATCTGTCCCGGGTACAAATACGTTGGGCGAGTGACGGGAGCAGACTGCTAATGAGAAATCAGACCCAGTGCTGTGTCTGGGCTTTCCAGAGGCCTCTAATCACATTCAAACCTGTGGGAGGTGACAGATCTGTCCACTGTGCTTTGACAGGACTGGGGCAGATTGTAGGAGCTTTTCTCATATTAAAGTTTCAGGACTTTGGGGGGAAAACAGCAGGAGGAACCGCTGCTGTCTGGAATTGCTGTGATTTGCTGTGGTTTCTACCGTTGGCCTAGTTAATGTCCAACATGCCCTGTGTCCAAACAAACACATGGCACAATCACGCTTTCACAGACACTTCCTTCAGCTCTGAGCGTGTCAGTGCCTGTCTGTCCGCTGTCACTTCCTGTCTATCTGCTGTCAGTCCTCTCTGTCTGTTTGGGTTTGGGTGTGTGTAATTGGAAAGGAGGGAACAAAGGCAAATTCTAGCAAAGAGGGATAGCCTTGATCCAACCTGTAAGTTTCATACACATTTCAAACTTTCTGTTTTAATTGAAACTGTCATTTTTTTAATGAGAATTCCAGCGCTAGATTAAATTCTACTAAATAAAATGTAATTGTCTTGTGGAAAAGTCTGGGGTTAAAAATCGTTTTTGCTTAATGTGAATTTGGCCGCTGTTTGTTTAATTTGCGTAATCGATCTATTTGTTCATTTCGGCATAAACTCTCTTTAATCATGTTCGTTTTAAAAGTTGTTTAAATTCTAATTCAGCAGTTAGAAGGCGAGTCAAGGCACCAATTAATCTTAATGCAAAGTAGCTCTCATTAGCAGGAAAAGAATAATCAAGCCGTTCCCACTTTTTAGAGTATTTTTAGTTTGTTCCTTAATCCGCAATTAATCTTTCTGACGAGTGTTTATTAATGAGTGTTTTGAGACATTCTGCAGAAAGATGAAGTTGACCGGCCCTCTCTGCTCCTCCAGATTTCCCACTGGTGAACCTCTCTGTGGAACCGCAGCCTGTTCTGGAAGGCAATCTGGTCAAGTTCCACTGTGCTGCTAAAGCGAATCCCCCTGTCACTCATTACAGGTGAGAGCTTGCACTCACACACACATTGACTGAAACACTGGTTTTATTTCCCAGCATCTCGTTCTTTCACTCTCCTGATGTTTTTGTTATTGCGCACAATAAGTCTTCGCAGAAAAAAACACGAGTTGCATGTATGCGTGTGAAACAGCATGATAAATTAAGGCTTTTGTTTCAAGGTGTGATCGTATGAAAATAGAATCTGAGGTGCACTGTGTAACATTCAGAGCTTTTGTGAAATGCTCCAAAACCACAGAAAATTCATATGCAAAACTAGTCATTTGAAATTAATGATTTTTTTTCCTCAATACGTTTATTCAGGAAATAAAAGCAGTAGCGCTAGTGGAACGTTTTACGTTTTTCTAGTTGTGACATCACAGCTTTTCAGAGGCTTAGCTCATTAATATTTGTGGCAAATTAGCTCAAAGAAATGTGAATAATTAATTACAACTTGTTTTAATTAATTATAAATATTTGGATCAGTTACTTTAATTATCTTCATGTAGCTGAATGAATAGTATAATCAATGAACCTCTTCATCCAGCAAACACTCAATTTTGATAATCTATCAACTCTTAGTGTGGTTAAATAGAGGTCATCAAAATACAAGTTTGTAAATACCAAGAATGATATATATATATATATACATGTATATGTATGTATATATATATATATATATATATATATATATGTATATGTATGTATATATATATATATATATATATGAATATGAATATGAATATGAATATGAATATGTCTGAATATGTATGTATATATATATATATATATATATATATATATATATAGAAAGAGAGAGGGAGAGAGATAGATATATAGATATAGATATATATAGATATAGATATATATGATCTTAATTAATCAAATAATAATGTCACGTTCATTACAATATTAATACACTGGCACAAGTACTATGAAAAAATGTCTGTTCCCATAGGGAAATGGGATGCATGATTGTACATGGCTCAATTGATGATGTAACTTGGTAGGAAAAATGGTACATTATCTAATAATTATATCCTAACCCAGGCATAAAACAGTGAATGTAAATATAAATGCAATGTACAAAACAGTAATAATACACACAATGTCCTGGAAAAGATAATCTATTAATTAATGTGAAGAACGAGTCAGTTGTTATGGACATTAGAACTGACCTCTTTCACATTCCTTTTAGTCGTAAAACTAAAACTAGAGGAATGGCTCTATAATTTTTGGGGTTGTCACAGACACACATTGACACCTTGTTTTGTGGTTGGTGAGGGGTTTTACAGATTATTTGTTAAATATAACTAATAACTGTATTTGTCTGTTCAGTCAAGCTGCTACATATGAATTAATTGAATGTGAATTGTTCTCTAATATTTTAATATGATCTTTAACTCGATAGATATGTGGTCTATATAGCTATAGTGGTCTTTATGAGAGTATTTGTTCATGTCAAAACCAAACCAAAACTAAAATAAATGTACTTTTTAATAATGCTACAATAGCTATAGTCATTCAAGCGCTCACATTAACATTTCAAAGCACAATTTCATCCTGTGCCACTGTATCAGTCGTAACCTGTTGTCAGGAACACATTTGTTTGCACGTTTTTGATTTCACTGGAACATCTTCATCATATAGAGAGAGACAACGTCACACATAACATCTTTTTAATCAGCGTTGAGCTAGAGACAATCTTACCTACCTCCCCATAAGAGCTTCGTGCATTATTCATGTCGGACAGGTCTAAAGAAGCCCAGACTGACACACACCAGATACTTGTGTGTCTGCCCTCAGCCAGCTCTCTCAAAAGCTCACAGGACGCTGTGTCTCCTGTCCCTTGACCCACTGCAGAAGGCTTCAAATGCGCGCTGTGCCACAGACCAAACCCTCGGCCAAATGTAATGTCATGAAATCATCAGTCAAGCACAGGGAAACTTCCACATATAGACTGGCTTCTTAGAAACACACAGCATTTGAATTCTCACTGCAGGAACATAGAAGCCCAACTAATTACGAAGAAAGTCATTACTGATTGCGGGAGATTTCCTGTGGGCATTACACCGTTCCTCTGAGAGGATTAGAGCTGCCTCACTAGAAAGAGGAAGGATTATTTTCACTAGCCAATATTTTATTCATGTTCATTTTGTTTACATAAATATGGAAATTAATTTCACTTTTTGTTTTTTGTAAGACAAAATGTAGCATTGATTATTGGAGGCGTCCGGTCCAGCCGTTCGCAGAAACAAAACCCATCACTGTCCTCCGGTGGCATTTGAAATGAGATTAGTGAAGCTGTAAATTAATTAGCAAAAATAAAGCCTTTATGTTCGGCGGTCATGATGGCCATTTAAGACCTTGAGTATTTTTCATTCGTGGCTTTTCAGAATTTCGCAGAGCAATTTTATGTCTAATGGAATCTGGCATGCTGTGATCTCACAGCTACACTAGTGTTCGACTGAAATAGATTTTTCAATAGCTGATGTCAATACAGTGGGGTGCAAAGTTTGAGACCACTAATGAAAATGATTTTATTTAGCATGTTTAAAAAAAAAAACTTTTTGCTTTAGTTACGTCAGCCTTCAAACCGACATGAACTCCACAAAACATAATGTCATGCATTATTTGAGAATATCTTGTGCTTCAATGGAACAAAAGAACATCTTACTGTTTGAAAAAAATTCAAATAAAAAGTTCCATCATTTAAAATTATGCATTTGGCAGATGCTTTTATCCAAAGCGACTTACATTGAATTCAAGGAACTCATTGAATCAGTTCTTGCTTTCCTTGGGATCGAACCCATGACCTTGGCGTTGTAAATGAAAGCTGTAGCTCAATCATCATTACCGGTACACATTTTTCTTATTTGGTTTTAAATTATTAGTAAAATCTATTTCAACATTTGAATTCAATGTTCTTGAATTTCCCAGATTTTATAGACTCTTACTTAATGATAAATATCTATGTTAAAAAAGAGACTACGTACCGTATTTATTCGAGTATATCGCGCACACGTGTATAACGCGCACCCCTAATTTTCGATTAAAAATCGGTATAAAATTTTGTTTCACACCAAGCATTGTAATTGACAAAAAACGTTGTTGAACACGTGCAGCCATGATAAAAAAACATTTATTTATTTTATAACATATACTTATATAACATATATAACTTATATAACATATTTATTGACAACATAAACTAATGAACACAATACCGAAAGAGAATTACCGGTACAAATATTTATTTAAAATCCTTCGACGTCAGATTCCTCATCAGAGACACTAAAGAGTTGCTCCCATTCTTCTGGAGTTAATTTTTCATCAGTGTCCCAGTTGATGCTGATGCCTGTCTTCACAAAAAAACACAAAATGCCTGTCTTCTCCGTAACGTGTGGGTGAGGAAATGAAGCGGCTAGGGGACGTTTTTTTTTCTTCGCCCTCACGTACAGTGAGAGGCTGCAGCCTGTGTTACGGGATGTAATGTATCATGCAATCGGCAATCGATTGCTTTGGGCTATGTTGCGGTTGTTGCCGCGGTTTATGTTTGAATACAGTTGCTGAATTGCACTCACGAGTCTGCCTTTTATTTTATGCATATATTGCTACTTAAACAGCCTGTAAAATGCGCAGCGCGAACTCAAAATTCGCCGGCGCCCTCAAAGGACCGGCCGTCAAAGCAAACCCCAGCCCAGCCCTCGTGCATAACGCGCATCCCTCATTTGATTTATTTTTTGGGTAGAAAATTTTGCGCGTTATACTCGAATAAATACGGTAACATTCTTTCTGCTTTTGTAACTTGCAACAAGTGACTGTTTTAATAAGCGAGTCATTGACTTATTTAATCACCTGATTTCTAGATACATTCAAGAATAAGACATTGACAGTCTTTACGAGTGACTGGTTGAGTCAACTGATTCTTCCAAATTCTGATTCACTCAGAAACTAAACAATCGAGTGAGTCATTGAATCATTATCTCAATTTTGTTCAAAACACTGATTCATTCAGAAATGCTACTTCTTAATTCTCTTGTGGATTTACACCATGTCTATACTGGACGCAACAGTTGTCAGTTATCCATTTAATGTCTGGAATTTGTCCTCTAATGCCATGTCATTCCAGTGTATACACCCTCACTGATTATAAAGGGTTCTATTCGCTTTTTCCATTGGCGGAACAAGAATAGAAAAAGTGACAAATAAGAACTTTTGTGTTAAAAGCAACATCACTTTTTCAAGTGTGCTTCCAGTCTGAATATAAGAACATCTGTTCTACATATTGCCAAAGCATCCCTACATTTATACAAATTGCTGTGAGCACTGTGAACTGTATTCATGATGCCAGTTAGCTGGACTGTATGGAGAAAAGCACTGCATTGTCCCAGGGAGTCAGTGTGATGTAGTGTGCGTGAAATTCTCAGTGACAATGAAATCGCATAGAGTCTTCCATTCTTTCTTTTCCAAGGATGTGGCCTTTCTTTTATCCTCAACCTAGACATCGCTCCACCACAATAACACCTTCAAATGTGAAACCATCATGGAGAGTTCAATAAAGCCATTGCACTCAAAAAATGTCACAACCTTGCTATAGAAAAGAGTAGAAGAGAATACATCTCTTAATTCTGTCGATGAATGTCTTGAATGCTAATGTCAGTTTCAGACAATAGAGAAGTCAGTCACTAGTTCCACCTTCTCAATGACATCACTCACGTCATTATAGACGGCTTGCAATGATTGGTTGGGAAGTAATGTGTAGTATAATGTTTCTTTTCCACGACATGACAAGAATTTAGGAGTCAATATCACAATCTTACACAGTGACTTCAGTCTGAACCGGCATAAGAGCAGAAAAGTGGGACGTTAATGGGTGGAATCAGACATGTCGGCTTTCTGCCTGTGAATGAAGTATGTGCTTCATGTCCCTCCAGGGGCTTTCTGTCAGCGCTGGTGTTGGCGGCTTTTGTTCTGGCGTAGGTGATTTGTCTTGTCTTATTCTCATTTGTCACCTCTGAAGTGTCTAATGGAAGACTCTCTGTTGGGCGTGTCGAACGTTTGATGTGAACATGTGGCTTTGCTGCTTGGCACCGGTCGGCATCAGTGGTCCACGTGGCTGATTGCTTGTTTTGGCGGAGACGATTCATACCACCCAGTGTTTTAATCAGAATTGCAGCAGTTCACAGACGGCCCTCCTGCAGCATCTTAAAAACAAACGATTTTTGTTTCCACGGGTGTTGTATCGGCTTACACCTTCTGGGGATTTTTTTGATTCTAGGGTTTGTATGTATATACTCTTGCTGTTGAATTATGTAAAGAAAGCTGGATGTAGCAGCAGACACATGGATTTTATCTGAGTATTGTGAAGGTTTGAGAGCACGATTTGTCTTTCTGTCTGAGGCCGGACATCTTTTTCTGATGTTTTATTTGTGGTTACGTTGCGGTTTTATTCTCATGTCTTTTTCTGAGATAAAGTTGTCACAGCTCTATGTAACACAATGTTTTCTTCTTTGAATATGTCAAGACGCAGGCCTCATCTGAGCCAAAGAATGTGTCTCCCTGGCAGGAGGATGCCGTAGTTTCCAAGACTGCTCTGGGTCTTGATTAAATTAAAGTAAGACAGTTAATCACTTAAATGTCAAATATCCATGGAAATTGTTTGCAGCATTTTTCCTATTTTAGCACCAAATACGGGATTAAAATAATTTCATAAACAGCTTACGCTGACTATTGGCACCATTGGAATTGGTGAAATTGAATTTTCCTAACACAATGTGATAAGCCCTTTCCGGTGTTCGTTTGAATCCGGAATGAGATGGCAAAGACCTGCTGAAATCTCTTCATTTGATAGTTTCAATTGCCACTGGATTTGCTACACTTAAACAATCCCATACATTGCAATGAAATGTATATCTGTCCTTCCCTGCAGATAAAACATTTCTCTTGGCCTCTTCTTTCTACGCCATTCTTTCTTTTCTTCTATTCTCGCCATATTTTCAGCTGGCCAGACTGTTTCCTGCTGAGATTGACAGGTGGAGCCATCTGCCCTGTCCCTTGCACCTGTGTGTGGATCTCTCTCATGTTTTTGAGTTCACATAGAGGCTGCTTTCCCCAAAGGAACACTGAGGAAACTTTGTGTTGGAGCCGTGGCCTAGGGGGTCAGCAGTCACATATGCATTGAGCTGTGGTGTGCATGCAGGCAATGACAGTTTGAGTTTCTCATTTCTATCAAAGAACCCTTGTAGTGCTGCTGTTGAGAGAGCAGATGTTGAGATTAGCAGATGCAAATGAGTGAGGGGCGTTCACAAAGGTCTTGACCTGTTTTGAAGCAAGTGCAGTGAAATGGAAAAGAGAATGATATGGAATGGAATGAGATTCATTTCTAGAACTACAGGAATACCTCGGTTTACGAGTTTAATTCGTTCCAAGAGCTCGTAACTCAAAATTCTCGTACACCAATTTTCCCCATAAGAATGCAATAAAAATCACTCTATTCATTCCACATGACCATAAATGCCCTTTTTAAATATTTTTTTAATTACAGTTAAAATTATAGCCAATAAGATTTCATATAAATACTAATTAATAATTGACAATTAAACTCTAAAAATACTTGATAATTTACTGTAACGCGCGCTTTAGCTTTGAGTAGCGTCGCTGCTAGCGTGAAGGAGACGAGAGGAGGGTTTTACTGCTTACAGGGAGAATTTTGTACCTTCTTTCTTCGTCATCTTGAGGGTCATTGTCTATATGCTGTACTGTACGTATATATTTCACTACGTGAACAATAGCAATCACAATTAATGTTAACAACACGAGGTAAAACCGCTGTAAATCACTTATAAAAGTATCACTGTGGTGAATGATGCAACCAAACCGAGCGACGCTTAGAGAATGAACAAGTTAATTGGTGATAGGCTTTGTGAGAGGTTGTCATTAGGATATTTCCAGTAAAAATGCGTGCAAAGATGCTGAGCATTAGGACTTTTCCACAAAAAAATGCGAGTGGGCGAGGGAAATTTTTTCTCGCACTCCGATACAATGCTCCTGCACTGATTTGACTTTCCATGCTTTTTCCATGACTTTCCTCATAAACCGAGGTATTACTGTAGTTTTAATTTGACATCCTTCTAAGAACAAAACGCTCATTGCATGATCTTGAGATGTGTTTTGTCCAACCACTTCTTTCCAGATTTCTTAGGGGGGAGGGCCTTTTGGAGGGTAAATGTATGTTTCTTTTGATCGAATGGACAAAATGAGCTTGCTCGATTTACATATGAATGCGCATGGAGACAACAGAACAACGCATTGAGAGCATCAGCCTTGGTTTCTGCTCTGAAAGCCACAAGACCACGCCGACTCTGTGAGTGCGTGTTAGAAATCAGGAATGGTGTGTGGTTTGTTTTTAGTCTTCAAAACCAAAGTTGGATCTTCAGCCGCATTTAAATCCCATCTGGCTAGCACGTGTCCTAATATATTTTTGCATTAAATCAGTAGGCGGAGAGTTGATGCTCTTTTTTTGTGCCTGTTTGAAAGCATGGGAATCTACACTCCGAAAGCAATCTGGACGAATGTATTATCGACTACCTCTTGAAGTGGACAAAAGTAGACAAGCTCAAAACTCTTTGGACCCCGTTTATAGCGCCATCCACTTGTAAGCCGATGTAAACAGGGCATCAGACAAAAGAGTAAGCAAAAGACATGCATTTGATCACCTGTTAAAATATAACACCTGAACATATCCTTAAACTTTGCTGTTGGCATGATGACCCATACATATCTTGTTTTCTGTTGGTTGTGCATGGGAATATCACAAATGTTCAAAGGTTTGCTGTTAGTAAGATTTTTTTGGGGGAGAAACTAATTATTTTATGCATCAATGACACGTTAAATTGATCAAGTGTAAATATCTTATGTTACAAAATATTTATATTTCATTTAAATGTATATATTCAGATATTTTGAACTTTCTATTCATCAAAAAAGTCTGGAGAAAAGGCTTTCTCAAAACAAAGAGAAGGCATTTAGATGCAAAGAGGTGTTTATTAAAGGCTGAATCGGCCACAACTCATGCCTGAAACACCCCGACATATTCAGAGAACCACACTTGAACCAGGTACTCTTCTGCTCCCCTTCTCCCTACACTCAACTTGAACATTTAATCAGCATCAGAAAGAGCTTTATTGCCAAGTGTACTTGCACGCACAAGGAATTTTTCATGGTAATGAAGCTTTCAATGCGCACATATAAATACAACAACAACGACAAGACACATAATAGCAGAATTAAGACTGAACAATGAAAAATTATAAAGACAAATCAGAATATACATATTTACAGTTTTCTGTATAATATGAGTAAATAGGAGTGAATTTGTAAAATATTGCACTGAATATGGAGTACTGCATTAAGAGAAGCGTTAACTGTTCAAAAGGGAGATGGGCTGGAAGAATAAGCTGCTCCTATGCCTAGATCTTTTCGTGCCTATTGTTTTGAGTCAACGTCCAGATGGCGTATGGTGAGCGGAGTCTATACAGGTGATGATACAGGTCCCGGAGGGTGGGCTGGGGAGCACCAATAATTTCTTCAGCAATCTGGACTGTTTGTTGTAGTCTTCAGATATCTGATTTGGTAGCTGAATCAAACCATTAAGCAATTGAAGGACATAGGACTAAGAAGTGGATCAGTAGCTCCATGGTAGTAAGTTGAATTTCCTCCGTTGGTGAAGGAAGTGCAAACTCTGCAGGGCCTTTTCCACACTGGAGTCAATGTGAGTGTCCCAGTTAAGGTCTTGAGATTTGGTAGAGGTCATCTCCAGTGTTTTGAGCACTTAAAGCTTGTTGGATGAAGCCGATGACTGTGGTAAGAGTTTAATAACAGTTCCTTAAAGGCCAATTAATGAAGTATATTTTTAACATTAAACACAACCTTAACTACAACAAAAACAACTTTTTGAACACATTACAGTGTCATGGTTTGCACAAAAATATTAAGGAGCACAACCATTTTTGACATCGATCATAATAAGATAATTTGCTGTACTAATCCAAAATTCCAATGTTAATAAAGATATAATTTTTTTGCCAAAATTTTGCCACTTTCGTTGAAAGTTGAAAAAATTGTTGAGCAATATCACTGCCAATAAAAGTGCCAAAATGAAAAAAGCAGTATTATGTTGAATACTGTTTTATTTCTAACACTGTCCACTTTTACTTCAGAGATGCAAACAAAAGTCCAGCTTCTCAGTGCTTGATCTTCCTGTCTAAAGCAGTTCCCTTACTTTGTCTGTGGTTTCTCGCTTCCCTCTTTTCATTTCACTATAATGACTGCAGCATCAAAGGGTGGCAATGATAGAGGCAGCATCTAAAAACCTCTTAATGTCTTCCTGTTATTCTTCCGCCAAAGAAGGCACGGCCTGCAGACAGCATGGAAATGAAAAGGCACAAATAAATTTTAAAAAATCACGCGTTGTTCTGAAAATTACGTTAGACACTCTAAAGGATGCTTTTGTTGTTTCAGTACACCATGCAAATAAGACATGATCTCAGTCATTTTCCCGTGAAAAAATACCTTTCTTACCGCCTTTGATCTTTACAGCAGATCTAGGAAAAATCCTTGGCAACGTCCATCATGGTTGCTCATTTTCTTGCTCTGTTTTTGTCTCTGATGGATAATCAGATGGGCGAAGGGGGGAAGCATGATCACAGACACGACGGGAGACACTTACGAGGTGCTGGTTGATCATTCCTTCTTTACTGAACCAGTATCCTGTGAGGTCACCAATGCCCTTGGAAGCACCAACATCAGTCGCAATGTGGATGTTTACTGTGAGTACATGACTTTATTCACTAAATGTTCTTTTGCATAGAATAAAACTGAATGAATATTTGTTTGTTTCTGATTTGTAGTCGGCCCTCGTCTGGCTGCTGAGCCCCAGAGCCTCCAGGTGGACCGGGGTTCTGATGCCGTGTTCAGTTGCGCTTGGATTGGAAACCCTTCGCTCACCATTGTCTGGATGAAAAGGGGCCATGGAGTCGTATGTACTTTTCTTTGCACTTTTTACTCTTTAAGTTTAGTTAAAGTTTAAGTAATTTTATGTGCTTTTGACATTATTATCTTAAGTTATTATTTGTTTATTTTTATTATTATTTAATTCAAAAGCCTTTTATTATTATTTAATTCATTTTAATTCTACTTCCTTTTAAATTCAAATTTCTATTCTGCATTCTGTTCTGCCTGCCTCAGATCACATGCAGGCATTGAATTGGAATCTAAAGGTGAAGAATGTAGTTTCTGCGACACTAGTGGCACCTAGCATAATTACAAAAATACAACATATTTTTGCACCTTGAATCTTTGCATCTTGTTCTATTGTTTTGCTTTGATTTTTTTCCCAGCTGTTTCACGTTCAATTACCCGTCCTATTGTGTCTGTTTAATCCCTCCGTGTTTGCTGTCTTGTGCTGTTTCATCGTCGTTTAATGCTTGTGTCGCTCCTTGTCTGTCTTGTCTCCAGTCGAGTTTTTCCTAGTCAAGTTTTTTAGACCAGTCCAGTCTAGTCTTGTTTTTCCCCCTCGGGGTTGTTTTTGTTGAGTTTTTGTTTGCTTTCTGTTATAATAAAAAAACCATCATCTTGCACTATTGAGTCCTCGCTTCATCCCCTTCCACACACCCTGACAATAAGAGCTCCAACATATTTGGAATACTTTTAGCTGTGTTGCTATGTGTCATGAGTAAGCAATTGAGTTAACACTCTGTCTAGAATGAACATGAGCGTCTCGCTTATAATACGCAGATCCAACGTATCTGCACTGTGTGTATTTTTTGACATTATACACAAGAATTTGTCTTTCTGAACTGGTTTTGATTGTATTGAAGTGTTTTGGTTGCATTCATGACCCGTTTAATCTTTGAAGATCTTTGCACTTCTGTAACTGAAGGTGAATGTCTTTTCCCATGTATCGCATCAGTCATTGGCCCACAGTGGCTCCGCCTCCTACACTAGCCACACCCCACTCATTCTATAGGTTGAGCTGGTAAGAGATTGAAACTTCTGAGTGGGTCGCTCTCAATGTTTAGATGGTGCCTGGGGGGTTCAATGTTTACTCTTTTGGGTGAGATAAACCCATTAATGGCATACTAATAGTAGTCAATGAACAATAAACTGGCTTACTTATTTTAACATAAAAAAATCATAAATACTTCACCTACTTCAAAATTAATTCTAAACTAAAGTTGCCCACAACCCTGAAATGTTGTTTAACTCTCCATCTGGATGTGATGAATGCATCAGACATACATGTGAGGGAAATGTTTTTGATGGCAGCTGTGACAGTTGAGTTTCAAGGCCTAATGGACCCTCAATAGAGCACATTGTGTTTGTCTGGGTCGTCATCTGTTAGGATCTCATAACTGATGAAGTCAAAACTAAAGCAAGAAGCTGTATTTGTAACTACATTGCCGATTAATTATAAAAGCAGTTCTGCTTCACGTATTTGCTTCATAAAAAAAGTCAAGGAAGAGAAAACTTTTTAATGATATCTACAAAGTTGCTTAGACAGTGTATGTGTGTGTGTGTTTTTGCTGTTGTTTTATACAAACATCTGTTACCTTGCAGGTGCTAAGCAATGAGAACACCTTGACACTGAAGGCAGTGAGACAGGAGGATGCTGGGAAATATGTATGTCGAGCTGTGGTGCCGCGAGTGGGAGTGGGAGAGAAGGAGGTCACGCTTACTGTCAATGGTAAATACTTTAAATGATTTGTTTATATGCAGCCTGTCGTCCTGATCAGGACCCCTCAACAAATTCTCATTTGCTTTGGGTTTTGATTGCTTTGACTCACAAGAGCTGGAAGAGCCTCTCAAAAGCAGGATCAGGCCACGTTTTGCTCGGGGTAAAGGGGATGTTTAGTTTTGCAATAATGGAGACATGCTCTATGACCCTCAGAGATATGGGCGCCGTAATCAGAGAGATGATCTCGAACCACTCTCATCATTTCTTCCTCGCTCGTCAATGGATGACAGACCCGGGGCACATGAGGCCGTGTGATTTGCTTTAAGGACACTACCAGGTTTCTGAATCAATACGGTCATATTGATTAACCTCACACTTCAAGAAGTGTCTTTCTCTGAAATGTAATAAAACAAAATTCATGGACCATTTTGGGAAGCTCAAATAATACCAGCACCAGCAAATACCATATACATATATGTGTTTTGGTTGTTTTGCTTTGTCTTGCTGTAGGCGTCATTTTATTGGTTATTCTCTCTCTACAGTAGCTCGTGAAAAAGTGTTATGGAGCTTTGTATGCTTTATCCATTTGTTTTGATAGAAACTTTCAAGTCCTCAGGGCTTAGCAATAACACCGGCCTGCTCCTGTGAGGCAATAAGCCTGTTCAACGCTCTATGAATTCTTAATCTTTGCTGTTTTTCCTCTTGTGGTGTTAAAGGGTTGAGATCTGGGTCGGATCGGAGTGTATCGGACTGTGGACCTCCTTGAGTCCTTGTGTCTAAAACTGGAATAATTCAGTCAGAAATGAAAACTCTGCCATCATTTACTCTTTTGTTATTCCAAACCTGTATTACTTTGTATCTAAAGCAACATGAAAGTGGTCTATTTGACTTGGACTGCGTTCCAAGTCTTCTGAGGCCGTTGTGATTGATATTTAAGTCTAAAATGTCAGACGCTTTAGGACCTAATGTTTATGTTTAGCATCCTAAAACTAAACGTCTAGTGCTATACACTCCTCGCATCATTTTAAAAGAGAGAGAGCTGTGGAGAAAGGAAAGACTTTCAGTGTATCAGTCCTTTTCTGTGATATTTTAATGGTCATTTTTTAAACTTAAAAAGCAATCTTAACTTTTTTAAGTATTAGAAGAAAGTATATACTGTACATTCTGCCAAATACCAAAATCTTCTTTTGTGTTGTTCCACAGAAGGCTGTAAGGTCACTCTTGAGGTCACTCCACATTGTAGTACTTGACAAAGTATACAAAGGACTTTGGATTCAGCAAGACCCAAATATTTTATGCAGTCTGTAAAACCGCCCACAATGTAAATGAAGTTGTGTTCCTGATGCAAATTATGAACCCTAAAAGTTTAGGTCTATATGATAATGTAACTCAGTCATCTCATTGTCAGAGATGATTCTAGATGACCCATATCTGCTCCTATTCTATAATCAATGAACTTTTGTTCAGGATGTGAACATGCAAATAATGCAGCAGCAAGTTTTTGACATTAATTCACGTCTGTGATAATCAAGCCATTTGGATGGTGTGGATGCTCTAGTTTCATCAAGTTACAGGGGTCAGTTAATGATAGAAATACTTTTTTGGGGTGAACTATTTATAAAAAAAAATAATTTTATATTTTGAGAAAGTCATATAGAAAGAAAGTCATTTAGGTTTGGACTGACATGAGGGTGAATAAATGACAGAACTTTTGTTTTGGGGTGAACTGTCTCTTTAAGAAACGTGCAGCCATATGCTAATAAACAGAGGAGACACATTAGTGCTTAAATACCAGAAATTAGATGGATTAGGCAGATGATGAACGGGAAATATGATTACTGAAATTATAATAGATCATTAATGAATAACCACATTAGAGTCCATTAGGCTGCAAGAGCATCTCTTTGAATAACATAGACAATTTTATGTCTTTGGTAACGACTTGCTTGAATGAGGCTCCTCACGGAAACAGATCGTGCCATTTCTATACTGCTCGTGACCCTCATCTAAGAAAAAAAAAAAGCACTCCTATTTCTCCACCTTCATTTCCAAAAACACTCTCCCAAAGAAACAAAACAAACCACCTCATTTCTGAAGAATCACGGTTTTGAATTAACCTTAGTTCCCCTTAAAATAAACGGGAAACCAAATGCCAATTGACAACTTAGAATGCCATTTTGGAAACCTGTAATGGAAGAGTTTGTGCGCCCACATGGAAAACAAATCGTCCTAGAGCCAATGGTTATGTTTTTTGAGCAGCCCCCTACCACCTTCTCTCACTTCTGCTTTTTGTGCACCATTTAAACTAGCCTTCTTACTTGCTGGAAGCTGAAAGTGAGGAAGAGAGTTTATAGCCCCTTACAACAGTGATTAATTTAAATTGCAAATCAAAATGCAACCAAATGCACCACTGCTACATAGTTTATGACAATGGTTCTCATCCTTTTTGACTCATACCTTTTTTTGACTTAATTAACATGGTTATGTAGGGGAATTACCCGAGGAAAGACCCGAGGACCAGATATGATGAATGAAAACAGAAGCCAGCTTCAAATCTCACAAGGAGTTCGTAGGCCGCCCCACTTACAATAACATTGTTACAGCAATTATACTCTAACAGAGGCTACTAACTACATCAATGATGAAGGTTAAATGATTCTGATTGGCTAAGAAAGAAACAAAACTAGTAATTTTCTACACAAGAACAGACAGTCAGAAGCATATCTTCAGGGTTTAAGTGACCTTCCACATGGCAGAAATGCGTTTCTAGGCATCAGATTGTCGAGAACAACAAGTCATTCTGTCTCCTTATGGTTTCATATAAATACAATTGTTCATGGTTAGTTCATTTTAGCTTCCTTTAAATAATATTAACAGAGACAACTTTTAATTTTAATAATGTTACATACTTTGTTTACAGTGTTTGTAACTAATGTAGGCCGTGTAAACTAATGTAGTTTACTAATGTTTAAGAATGGAACTTTATTGTAAAATGTTACAGCATACACTATTTTAATACACATTAATCAATTCATTTTGTGATTCAAGAAGTTGTGCGTTACTACAAGTAAAAGTGCAAAAAGGTCTGTTCTTCAATACAAATATTTGTTATTGATGGAAAATAAAAATGAGCTTCATTTCACATCAAGAAGTATATTTTTCAATATGTAATAAAAGTTTATAATGGAACGCCCCTCTGATTGAGAACTACTGATTGAAACTTTTAAACGTTGATTTGTTCATTTTATTGTATTAATTAATATGTATCCTTGATTTAAATGATCTAAATTAGCCAGATCTGGCCTCCCTGTTTCCCATTGTACATGCAGAGCGTCGTCAGGGGCCAGGAATGGAGCGAGACGCGTTCTGTTCGGTCTCACATTCCTCTCGCTCTCCTTTCTCTACTTATTTCCCGTCTGAGCCTGAGAGATAAAGCTGTTTAATTACAGCCCTCATTTATGGCCATGATCCCCTGTCAGATTTGTTTGGCTCCCCCAGAGGACACGATCTGAACAGACTGCCACTGGAAGAGCAAGGAAAAAGCCTCCCACCCCTCTGCCCAACTGCAGCCTTTGAGAGCACGTGTGATTAAGAGGGTGCTGGGGAAAGCGAGAACATTGTCTCGCTCTCTCCAGAGAGACGGTGCTTCGGTGTGTACAGAAGACTCCTGCACGCTGCTGGGATCTGTAATTGATGGGATTGTACTCGCGCACAGAGACACCCGAATTCCAATTAAAATGAAAATCTGTTTTCGTATAGAGACACATAATGAACCTCAATATGCTGTGGATGGAGAAATGGAAATGTTATGATTATATTTATTATTATTTTAATCTCCCTCTTTTCACTTTCACTTTTAATTATTTGTGAAATTAAAGATTACGCTAAGCATTATTTCCAGTTTTGTGGAGTAAGATGCAATGGGAAGAGTTAAGTGACTTGCTCATCCAAAAAATGAGAATTCTGTCATTATTTACTCACCCTCATGTCAGTCCAACCCTGTATAACTTTCTTTCTTCCGTGGAGCACAAAACGTAAATTGTTGGAGAATATCATGCCACTTTTCAATATAATGAGCACTGGAACTGTCAAGCTCCAAATAACAAAAAAAAAGCACCATAAAAGTGTTCCATGCAATCCATGTTCAAGAAATATGATAGCTCTGAGTGTGGAACAGATTGAAATTTAAGATGTTATTCTGCGTATTACAAATCTTAACATCCTTCTTAGCTCTCTTTTGCGTATTTGTGAAAAAAGAAGTGATGTACAGTAATCCCTCGCCACTTCGCGGTTCAAGTTTCGTGGCCTCAGTGCATAGTGGATTTTCAAAATATTTATCGAAAAATACAAATTCAACAATACTGCCATATCGGCAGCCGTATTGTGGAAAGCAGCATTGCTTCATCATAATGCGAGAGAAATGGTTTCCCAGGATGCCAGACAAAGAGAGAAACTCTCTCAGAGGCTTTGTACACACACACGGCACTCAGACAAGACACGTGATTGGTTCCCGGCGCGAGATCGACGAATGAGAGCACGAGTTGATGTATCCCGTGAGCTGATTGGCTGATCCTACTTCGCGGTTTTTCACCTATCGCGGGGGTTCCGGTCCACATTAACCGCTCTAAACGAGGGATTGCTGTATGTGTATAATCAAATATTTGTTTCAGCTGGATCTTTTTTTATAGATTCGGCATGAAATTTAAGTTTGTCTATCTTAGTGAAACTAATTGATCCTATTGTGAGTGATTCATACTTGCATATGTTTCATGTTGTACTTTTTTTGTACAGTCATTTGTATTTAAATGTGAAATGTCAGGCTTTTTTCTAGTAACCAAATCAAGTACCACCCTACTTTCTTTTTTTTTTTTTTTTATCTGTTTTAGGGGTGCGCGGTATATTATTAGACATGATTAACCTGTAGAAATGTGTCAACCGGTAAAGACTTCTGTTCGCTATCGCAGTTACTCTCATGTGATGTTGCCGTTCTGTGCTGCCTTCAAAGCTTATCGTTTGAGTGCGTTTTTAAGCCTTGCAGTTTAAAAACAAGTGATTTTAAACGTTCATGTGCAATAGCTCAGCTTGGTATACGAGCGCAAACCTGAAACGCAAGCACATAAAGCCTGTGAGTACTAAACTTGGCGCCTAGAGTTCTTTTTAGAGCCTTACTGGGCTTGAACAGCTAAATACACACGTCTTTGAGATTATACTCATGAACAGCCATTTATGTCTTAAGAACGTAAACGGTTGAGACAGAAAGCGCATGTGTGTCCATCAGATTAGTGCATCACTGCATCATTGGATCAGTGCATTCACAGCCTAATAAATCTGCTTTGTTTTACTGTAGGCTTTTTTTTCTAGTGCTTAACATTTTTCAGGTAGATCTTTTTTATTTGTGTCTTTGTTCTATTGCAGTTTTTTGTGCTATCGCATGTGCGGTAATAACTTTCTTTATTCCTATTTTATAACTGACTGTTACGTGTTTTTTTACTTATGTCAGTTAGGCTAGTATTAGTCTTTTATGCGATTTTGAAATTTGTGATGAGATTTATGAAATTTCATAAAATATTTTCTATCATAAAAACTTTATTTAAAGCAAAAATAACTAGTATAGAGTGATATATGCAGTTATTGTGAAATAAAAGATTTTGGTGATATCGCTGAGCCCTAATCTGTTTAGTTTGGATGTATTATCTGTCGCTACTTCCATTGCATTGCTATACTTTAATCTGTACGAGGATTAATTAATTAATTAATTTGCAGCCGCTGTCTTATTCTCTTTTTGTTTAATTGTCTGAAAAATCAGGTGGCATCGTGAACATGGCAACAAAATCTTGTCTGGACGTGTGCCTTGTTATATGTGTGCTTCTTTTCCATCGTTTGATGAATGCACAGATCAATGGAAAATGTAAATGAACATCTCTTTAAAGGGAAACCTACCGTAATAGTGCACTAATAACTGTACCAATCTATAATGACCCTAAATGAAATAGAATGGAAGCATGTTTTTCTGAAAAGAATGACGATTACTTCATTTAAGTACTCACTGAGCATTTAAAGGCTAGTTATAAACTTGTCAGTGAATATGAAGCAGTGGGATTCCGCATGCAAACATTTACTCTTACTCCTCATCTTAAGATAAAAGATCATCCAAAGCAGATTGGAGATAATGAAAACCACAGCGTATGTCCTGTCATCTCTGTTCTCAGGGAGGATGTGTGCTGATGTGGTGTTCAGCTGTCAGACAGGAAGCTTGACAGTCTGTTGTTTGTTTCAGGGCCTCCCACCATCTCCAGCACACAGACGCAGCAGGCGCTGTACGGGGAGAAAGGCCAGATCAAGTGCTTCATCCGCAGCACCCCTCCTCCAGACCGCATTGTGAGTCATATCTGTCCGTCTATCAATCAAGCTGTGTATTCAGGGATCAAATATATCTGAATTATTTCAATCATTTTAAACGCTTCATGCCCATTTACTTGTAGTATTGTTAAAATCTAACCTTGTATTTAATTTCCATTGGTCAATAATAATATTTTCCATCTATCATCTATACTTTCCATCTATGAATCATTCATGTGTACTTAGCGGGCAAATATTTCTCTATCACGTCAATAATATTCAAGTCAATATTTAATGTTGTCGGTATTCAAAGCATTGAAGATCTATTAAACAGGATTTATCGCTTAAATGTTTGTGTTACGTTTGAGACGCTTTAACAGACCTCTGTCTCACACTCTGCATCTGGTGGGTGCACTGTAAAAAAACAACAACAAGATATTTATAGCACTTAAATATTGAAGGCACATGTTTATTAAAGTTTAACTCTTTTTCTTAAAGTAGTTCATTTAAAATGTCGATCTTCTGCTGTAATATTAAATGATGTAAATATATAGCAACTCTTAAGATGCAAGATGAAATAATTCATTTAATTGTGGGCTTCAGCTCATGTTTTCTAAGTGACAGACTAAATTGCTTGTTGACATCATCACATGACCACTCACGAGACAAAAAAAAACTATTTGTGAAATACCACCACACACAGACCTTCAACATTTGGTGCATGAAACAATCAATCATTTTAAATCGAGGAACAAACTCCTCCCGACATCACAGGACAACGAGTGTAAATCAAATTGGCAAACCGTCAGACAGAGCAACTCTATTAATTATTCATGACTCAGTGCATGCTGGGAAGAAGCAGAATGGACTGAACTGCGAAAGCATTATTTTAACTAAAAATTGCATTAATCCAACTGACCTGCTGTGCTCGTGGGCTTGACTTTAGAAAACACATTTACACATTAGCAAAGCTGTACTGAAACGCTTTACTTGTGTTCCTGAAAGTTACAAGAATTTTGGAATAGTAAGTGACGAAACAAAGAAAACGTTTCTGCATTTTTTACAGAATTTGACTTATTTTTGCATGTGACTGTTTTATGCAGGCCTGGTCTTGGAAAGAAACGGTGCTGGAATCAGGAACATCGGGCCGTTATACCGTGGAGACGGTGAGCACAGATGAAGGCGTCATCTCCACCCTCACCATGAGCAACATCGTCCCTGCCGACTTCCAAACTATCTACAACTGCACCGCATGGAACAGTTTCGGCTCTGACACGGAGATCATTCGCCTCAAAGAGCAAGGTAATAATCGAGTTACATGCGTGCGTGCATGTGCCTCGAGTCTGCTTTACTCACGTCTCGCAGTGATTAAGTACTCTGACATGATTTTTCAGAGCATTAGGGCAAAGACTGGATCATAGTCTGTTTATTCAGGTAAATGTCACCTACTTAATTCTGTGGATTTCCTTAATGGAATTCCGACATATTCAGAACTTCCATTTGTGATTTAATTTAAACAGCCCTTAATCCTTTTTACTTGCCTTTATGATTTCTTTTAAATAATTCAATGAAATTAGATGGTATTTTTTTTATTCAAATACTGGCCCATTTTCCTCTAGTAAAGCCGACTCCCAAGGTGCAGAGCTGAGTTATTCAAAGAGGTCAGCTCATCCCCCGTAGGATTTAATCGAAGACTCTTGGAACACGACTTCATTATGTCTCCTCGAGTAACAAACAGGCTCCTGATCCGGACTGTGCACATCGCATGGGTTCTACATTCTGTCACTGGTTGTCTGATGATCCCAGCGGTTCTGTGTTCTCCTTAGGGTCTTTGCGCTTGGCCGTCATCATCGGGGTTGCAGTGGGAGCTTTCCTGGCTCTCATCGTCCTCATTGGGACTCTGGGGGCTTTCTGCTGCGCTCGACTGCAGAGGAGTAAGTGAGCTTGTTGTTTCTACAGAGACGGAAACACAGAGGCGACTCGCCCCGCACGTCCACCGAGACACCCGCCGTTTTTAGACTCAACTTGCACATTGTAGCACAACTTCATCCACACACGCACAACAGTGTTGCTAATTAATAGGAGCACTACTTAACTGCCTTTTCTTGTGGCATGACAGCAGCTCAGATGTCAAAATTGCTGTTGTTTTCCAATAATAAGTTGTTTTTCCTACAATTAGCAGTGTAGCGTGACAAAACACTACATCTCTCTTTTTATGTTATATTTTACAAAGCTAAGCAAACTCTCATGGAAAGTCTGAAATAACATTAATTAATACATAAATAAATAGTGAAAAGATTTTTCAGAATTATGTTGTCTTACATGTATGAATATATGTATTAGTTGCATTTAGTGTACATTCATTTTATATGTACATTTCAATCTAATACTATCAATATATATATATATTTATATTGTTATGCTAATGTGCTGGTGTGATGCGAAGACACAGGAGGAACGCCGAGAGATAATGCTCAAGGGTTTTATTCACAAAACGAGGAAAACAAAAGACTCTTTAAATATAACTGAAAAGGGCACTCGCTGGTGCAAAACTTGGCAAACATGGAGATACACCCACACAAAACGACATCCAATGTAACACTGACAATTACCGACCAAGACCAGGGAGAACATGAGGGTTTAAGTACATAAGGAAATGGGAACCAGCTGACATAATTAACGGGGCAATTAAGTAACAAGACAGGAGGGGGAAGACACAGAGGAATCCGGATGTGACAGACGCGACAAGACTGTGAAATATATATATATATTGATAGTATTAGATTGAAATGTACAAATAAAATGTACATCATGTACATTTTTGATAGTATTAGATTGAAATGTACATATCAAATGTACTTTTGCATTAGAGTGCAAATACAAGTACTTTTGCTCTAATGCAAATACAAAGGAAGGCTTGACAGCAGTTGAACTCCTTTAAGGTTCCAGTAAGTTTTCCGAGCAGCTTCCTCTTCCACTGTACCGCACAATGATAAGAGCACACCCGCAACTTACTCTCGTCTTCGTCTATCTGAGGTCTTTATTGTCTTATCTTTCCTTTCGCAAATTGCCTCCATTAGCGGTGAGCTCCAGCTCCTTACCAGCAGCAGCCTGACTTTATCTGGCCAGGACTGTAAAGACCTAATTTTTTAACAAGTGCTTTTTCTTTTCTTGCATGTTGTGATCGTGCACCACAGAGGACATGCACCTAGTGATGTCATCACTCCCAGTGTCACTCTCCTCTCGGCAACGAGAGCTCTCCGGCACGTTAAAAAGCGAAAGTAAGCCCTTCTGTCACCTTTTTCAAATTAGCGAGCCCGGGTTCTGTTGAAAATCTGCATGCATGTTGTTCACAAGCGAGTGCTGCACATTTACGAGTCTGTGAAGGGATACTCGGAATCAGCTGTAGGATGTTGCGTGGTTTGCGTCACTGTGGCTAATCAGAATGATTTCTGCCAGATCTCAAAGGGGTCGTATCTGCTAAAAATGACATCCGAGTGGAGATTGTCCATAAGGACCATAACGCAGCCAGAGAACCGGAAGAACACAGCAACATGAAGCAAATGATGGTGAGTTTGCACTCCTAACCCCCCGCTCCGCTTCTCTCTGGCTTCCTTTACACCTGGTTAACATTCTTCTCAGTTATTGTGTTATCAGCTCACAATGCAGGTGTAAATTGGCTCCCACAGAGCTTCAAAATTAAGCAAAAAAGTTTGTGTGCACATACATTCTGAAAAGTCAGACACTCTTTATCCTAAAGACGCATGATTGTGTGTTTTGTTGTTGTTAGCCTCATATTTTGTTGTTGTAAAGTTCTAAAATTGCTTGTCACTGGTTGTCATCACATTATTGGTCTTCTCACAAATGATATGCATTGCCAGTAAAGAGTTTTATTTAATTGTGTTTTGACTGTTTGTATATAAATTATAGCAGTGTATGTTACGAACCAGAAGAATGATTATCAGTGCATGAATTAAACTAAATTTTGACACTGTTGAATCACGTCTTCACTACCATTGGTAGTCATTGAATTGTTTGCATAAATAATGTGCTGCTCACTTGCATAAAGCTCTACTTTTCTCAAACTTGTTGAGTGGCTGAACATGCCCACTTTAAGTCTCTGTCAGAGTAAACAGTTTATTTTTCGTCTTCCTTCCCATCTACCACTCAAATCACAGCACTGCAGCATGCAACTTTGACCAGGACCTGAGCTTTCAGGGAATTTTTGTTCTTACTAGATGCTGAAATTCCTCTGTACATGCTTACAGGCTGAAATCAATAACAGGCTTCAGCACACATCTACTGCATCATCACACTTTCTCTCTGCTTCTAGATGGAGAGAGCCGAGTTTCAGCAAGAATCGGTGTTAAAACAGTTGGAGGTCCTGCAGGAGGAGGAGAGGGAGCTACAACACATTAAGGTGATGAACAGAGGGATGGAGAGACGGGGGGAAGAACTCTGCAGGACTCACATCTGTCACCATTAAAGAACCCCAGAGAGTCATTTCTCCATCACACTCATAAAAAACAGATTTAATACAACAGCCACGTAATCTCGCAGAATCTAATAAAGCAGAGTTGTGGGAACTCTCGCTCTCTGACTTTTTTTCAGAATTCCTTGCCATGTTCTTTTTCTCTTTACTGATTCCATTAAAGAAATGTTCATAAATGGACGTGTTGTCATACTGACTGACTGCATGTCACATCTCCAGAGCCCAAGTTTTCATTATATTCTCTGGTAATTGAGTAGTGCTGGGACATTTGGTTGAATGCGCATACTAATTCGTTTAATGAAAGCCGCTCGGCTAGACTTCAGTCTGGAACTTTTGCCTGGAACTTCTCAGCCTTTCAGATCATTTCAAAAGCTCAATATTTCAAGGACTTGTTAAGATCTTTGGAAATTGCACATTTAAGACAAAGCATCCATCATTAGTCATATGTGCTTAGGCAAGTGTAACTAACAAGAGATGGAAACTTTGACTTGCCACTTCCTATTGAGAGAAAAACATTTATCAAAGATTTATCGTCATGTACTTTCTTTTAGATAAGTATGACTTTAAAAAAAACTGTACCAAAATGCATTTAAAATACATTTATTTCATGCTAAGTATACTACAAACATATCGCTTCAGAGATTTTTGGTTGCCAGACACTAAAACAAGTGAACATTCTCCTTTTCATTCAGGCTGAAAGGTATATACTGTACAAGTTTTGCATTGTCCTGTAAATGTTTTGCATCCCCTTGAGAAACTTTGCGTTCTTTACGAGCGAACATGGAAAAATATATGAGATTGGAGGAAAAATTGTATTTAAATGCTTTTAAATTCTCTCGCAAAAGTCCCCCAAGCACAAAATCTTTGCGAAGAGAATGCAATTTTTCTCAAGGGAAAAAAACGTTTCTTGGGGGCATGTCAAACTTTTGCGAAGTGAACACAAATCGTCTTGGGAGGATGCAAAACTTTTGCGAGGTGAAGACAATGTTTCTCAGGAGAACATCAAACTTTTGCAAAGTGAACAAAGTTTCTTGGGAGAATACAAAACTTTTGCGAGACAAAGTAAATCATTTAGATATATTTTTTCCTATCATAGAGACCTGGACTAGTCGTGGTGAGTTTTGCAGGGGCACTACTCTAAAATTAAGTAAAAATAGAAAACAGTAAGAATCAAGTTGGTCATCCTGTTTTCGACCAATAACCACACTTGCCTTAACAACCCCTCTAAGGCAGAATCGTCATCATCTGTCAGTCTTGAAATATTCCATTCCATCTATTACGATTAAGCCAGTGGCCCTCATTCAGAGAGTTGCAGCCTTGACTCTGACAGCGGTAAAAGTGTACACCGTACTATTTTTTTCCAGGAATCCCTGAGTTATTTCACCTCAGTGCTCCCTCAAGGCCGCAAGGATTAAAAAGAGAGAGCAGATATATGTTATCTATATAGAAATTGGCCAAAAATAAAATGTGAGTGAATTTTATGGAGATTATTTCGCATATTTAATGCCGACATAAATCGTCAAGGCCCATTTAATTAGCTGATAACAGGATTTGACTGTTTATGCTGGAGATGACTGTTTCACACCACTAAACCATGTAATCTTCTTAGCGTGGGACAGTTATCAGTCTGTTCCCTAATTTCCATGTCACACTGCCTATAATTAGTGTGAGCTGAACTTGACCTTGGCTTTTTACAGCTTACAAAAACATGAGAGAAAAATCACAGTTTCCTTTCTCTTTTTCGCTCATTCTGCTTTTCATTCAGGCTGAAAGGTATATACTGTAAAAGTCATATAAATAACTGTTTGCTAAAATTAATAATTGTGCAAACTGACTTCGTAAACAGATTACTTAGATGACAAGCTTCATGAAAACATCCAAAGATTCATTTGATGTGTTTAATGGTTCATTGACTTCTTTGAGGCAAGATTTCATTGTTGTTTTTTTTAGCTTGTTATTTCAACAACAAAAAAGACCCTGCTTCATTTACACATCAGCCACAGTTTAACTTACTCTTTAAAAGCTACCATAATGCTGCACCATGCACATGTAATTTAAGTCAAATACAGTGGAACCCGGTTATGTCGACGGTCTCGGGGGTTGCAAAAAAGCATAGAGATAACCGATGATCGAGAAAACCAACAGCCAATATGGCGATTTGTTTGATGAAGTGATCGGCATGCTATAAAAATGTACATACACTGTATATGTTTGCTAACAACAAAAGGCATATGTGCACCAAGTAACAACAGAGATTGTAACGGCTTCTTTGTGTTTATGTTGGGAATACAGTAATACCTCGGTATGAGAATTTTGAGTTACGAGCTATCTCTTGGAACTCGTAAACTGAGGTATTACTGTATACCTTTATAACGTTGTGTGCGCACTGTTCTGGTGTGAGCGCGCGCACGCGTGAGGAGGAGAGTGTTTTAGAGTGAGGAGAGAGATGGCCGCTCTACCGCTGACTGTTTTATAGCATAATCTACTGTTTCTATTTTCCTTCTTTTATTTGTGGTGTTTGTAAGAGTGTTTTCTTTTTCCTGGTTTGTTCTTACACTCTTTACATGTTTGAGAAGAGTGTGAAACCCATCTATAAAGCTCGTCATCTAGGCAGTCGTCAACCACTCTGACAGCCGTTACAAGATTTACCAGTATACGATAAAAACCACCTTTGATTCGACAAAAGAATCAACATAACCGATAAGAATATGCTAAGACAAATAGGGAGTTTGGCGGTTCCACTTCAAAAACGTCGACATAACAGGGTTGGCGAGATACCCGAGGTCGAGATAAGTGGGTTCCATTGTAATTTGTTAAACTTGTAATTATTTAATTGAAGTCAATTGTAATTTAATTACTCTTACTCCTCCTATGTTTGTTTGTTTGTATTTTACAGTTGCCAGCCAATTATGTCCACAAAATTGCCATGGTCAGAATATTTTGTTGTATGAATATTTGAACATGCACTATATCAAAAGAAAGAACAGAACGCTAAACACTTTTAAACAAACAAACAAAAGAACGGCTTTATTCTAACTTGGTGCGTTCTAATTTTTTCCATTAAAAAGCAACTTTTTGTCAAAGACTACATCCAGATCGGATTCAGAACGATGATCAAAACATAGATGGAGTCCATCAACACCCCAAGCTTGCACAATCCTATACTACTTCTTGGGTTGACAAGTCATTCAGTAACATTAGGTAGTTTTGATTTATATGCTGTTTAATTTTACATATGCATCTACTTACATATGCTATCGCTTGTTTCTGCTTCTCCTTTGATCCGGAGATTCAGTACTCTTTCAGAAGATCAGCCAGTGAAAACATGGAAAACCGGAAGTTTCCATCAATGGCAAGGAGAGTTAAATGATTGATAAAAATGTATTTATATCTCATAGGATCCAACCAACGGATACTACAGCGTGAATACCTTCAAAGAACAACCGACCCCGACCATTTCTCTGACAGCCAACCAGAACACCGAGGTCCGAAACCCTGCCACGGCGACCCTCGGGAAGCATCGCGTCCCCACCGGCATGTCTTACACCAACATTTACAACACGCTGGGCGCCGGTCCCAACCGCCTCTACGACTACAGCCAGCGTTTCGTGCTGGGCATGGGCAGCAGCTCCATCGAGCTGTGCGAACGTGAGTTCCAGAGGGGGTCGCTGAGCGATTCCAGCTCGTTCCAGGACACGCAGTGTGACAGCAGTGTCAGCAGCTACAGCAAGCAGGATGGATACGTGCAGTTCGACAAAGCTAGCAAAGCCT
This sequence comes from Rhodeus uyekii, assembly GCA_037043235.1. NCBI lineage: Eukaryota > Metazoa > Chordata > Actinopteri > Cypriniformes > Acheilognathidae > Rhodeus > Rhodeus uyekii. Next base: position 992,579 of record JAWRVZ010000069.1, read on the forward strand.
CTGTGTCGTCTTCATCCCACTACTCGCAGTCGTCGTCCCAAAACTCGGACCTGACCCGACCGCTGCAGAAACGGATGCAAACGCATGTTTAACGTGAGCGTATGTGCTTTTGGACAAACACTAAAGGTGAGTCCCCTATGCTTCATGCGTAGCCTAATTCAAGCGAAGCGTCGTTAGCTTGGAAAGACAATGCCAACATCTCAAGCTCATATTTCTGTATATTTTGAAAAGTAACGTGTTTTTTTAAATCTCGTGTTCTTTGTGGAAGACTTGCAAGTTTGAAAAAGGAAAACGCGGGACAACCTTGGACGTCGTTTCATAATATGACAATCAGGAGTGTGTCCACACAATCGCCATTGGCTATCCAATCCTGGGATCCGGTACCTGGCACTCGTACGCGAGGAAAACTCGAGGGTTGGATTCGGGGTTTTTAACGAGGAGTCAAACGTGGGCCATTTTGAAGTTGTTCTGCTGTGGCCCAAAGCACAAGGGTGTCTGTTCAATGCCAACCGCAGTGTTTCTCTGCTGATAAAGAAATCTAAATGAGGATGAATTATCCTCCTGAGGTCGTCGCTGAAAATTATCATTCTGTGCTTTTCTAAAGACTCTGTAAGATAGATTTCACTTGTGTGCACTAAACTGTTTTTTAATTACATCTCTCTCCTGATGTGGTCTCTCGTCTTTATGATTTCATGTGAATGTGTAAAAACACACGGCCAAACTGCATGTGTGGAGAGTTCTTTTTACAAGCCAGAGACCAGAATGTAAATCCCATTTTCTCTCTCTCTCTCTCTTACTTTCTAAACGCGTATTAAATGTGAGCTGACCATTTCAGCATCTCATGGTTGATAAATGGGTTTATGTATGTACACGTCCTGTGAATTCAAACGCTCTGTTGTTAAAGCTTTTTTTATACCTCCGACAATGTGTCGTCGTTGTTGTTGTTTTTCTATAGATCATTGCTCATAAACCCCCGTTCTGGTGGGAGTATGATTGAACTCATATTTTTTTTTATGTTCTGTTTATTTTAAGGCTGCCATATGTTTAAGCTCACTGTTTTAAGTAAGCTTTTCTTTCCCGCAGCCCCTTCTGAATGTCTGGCGTAAACGTTTACATTGCTTAATTGATGCAGGAAGTGCCTCCCGTTGTCGGATGAGCCTGCAGAACGTTCCGAGGTGAAATTTTAACTCGAACTGTGCATCAGAGCAATTACACTGATCAAATAATCATGATTACAAAATAAGTGTTGAATAAAACAGTGTGTGGGAAAGTCGTTCTGTGGTCCATTTGGGGTTCTTTTGGTCCATGTAATTTTTTTTCATCACTTCCTGTCAAATCCGATTATGACCGCAGAGGGTCATTTCAAATGTACCAACTGAAATATGCATGCTGTATGAGGAATAGGTTATGAAATTCTCACTAATGCTTCATTTAAATGAGACACAGCAAAAAACACTGCATGATGCAACACAATCGCAGCTATATATAGTGATAATGTGCAGCTAGATTTAGTATAAATAAAAACACGAAGTGACACGGAGTGACAAAGTTTCATGATACTCTATGCAAGTTGTTAAGACAAAATGTTGAGATACTTGCATTCAGCCTAAATTATGAGTCTGCAAGAGAAATTGGACTTAAAAATTGGTTAATATTAGATTATGCATTGTGTATCAAGAACTTACGATGATGAACAACACCTTTAGAGCATTTCATAATCTTTGGTTAATGTGCACTTCTAAATATACTAATACATTTTCAGTGTGTGAATTAACGTGAATTATTGATGAACAACTTGCAACCTTTGCAGGAGATCTGTTCACTGTTCAATCTATGCCAGGCAAGAGAAATCATACTGTGCATAGTGGTGAATGTGATTTTTATTTTATTTATAAAGACAATGTACTAGAATATTAGCAGGAATAATTGCCGGTAAGTTATGAGCTACACGCTTGTGTACGCACATAGTCTGATTGAAGAACAAATGAGTCTTATGAGCCTGTTCTTTCTAGACATAATAAGAACCAGATCATAAGGGTCATTAATCAGACTACACTATCTGAATTATGATTCTTATATGCCAGTTCTTTTTAGTGAATCCACAACATACAAGCTGCATCCCAATTCAGAAGCTGCATCCTTCCAAGGTCAGAATGAGCGTTGTTAAATGGGACGGTCTGGCCTAGAGAGGATTGTTTGCAGCTGTCACAGCTGAATTTGTACTGGACAGTTTTGAAAGTTATGTTAAACTGTCGGAAATTGAAACAGGGTTCACAAACTACAAATATATTCACCATGGTCTATTTCTCTATATGAGAAAGAGTATAAACTATATATAATCTCATCTTAGTAAGACATAAATCAACATTTGAACCACTTTATTTGTTTTTTTTTTTACATTAGTATCATTAGACATATGAGTAAGTTGAAACCCAATACTTATGTTTAAAAGTTTAGTTTCTCTCAAATTCTCTCAAAAAAATCCTGTTTTACTGGCACGCAATTAATTCTGGGGAAAGCAAAGCATGCAAAGAATCCATCTGTTGTATCCTTCATTTCACAGGAAACGAAGGTCTCATTTCAAGGCTGCATTTGAAGGAGCCTTCGAATTGGGACATATTGGAATTTGTTGAGCAGCAGTGATGCAATTGGCCTTCGAATGTACCATTTGAAGGATGCAGCTTCTGAATTGGGGCTCAGTCGTACAAGAGATTCAAGAACAAATGACTCTTATCAGATGTTCTTTTGGTGAATCATGAACATACAGTGCAGTCAGTGACATCAGATTGTCCATGAATGACTCTCATGAGCCGATTCTTTATAGTGAATCAACAGTGCATAGGTGATTAAAGAACAAATGATCCGGTTCTTTTTAGTGAATTAATAACATAGAGAGCAGCCAGTGTAGTTCGATTCCTGAACGAATGGCTGCAGCTGAATTTGCATTTCTTTTTGAATATGTAATTACTTCACGACTCCTATAAAAGTACAGTAATACCTTGAGATACGAGCGTCCCGACATATGAGTATTCCGAGATATGAGCAAGCCCTCTAGCACATTTCTGCTTTGAGATACGAGTAAATATTTGAGTTACGAGCACACTTACAGATGCCGACGCTAGTGGTCGAGCACTCGGAGCAGCTCAAGCCGCCTCATTTATGAGGTAATTGCATATGATCTCCACTAGAGGGCACCTTGGTTTTACAGCGGGGGTTACTGGGGGCGTCGAGTGATTCACGAGTATTAAGCTGGGAGCAGCACGAATTATGTTTCTTCAATAATAATAAATATGAGGTTCTGACTCTATCCAATACACAACATGGGAAGAAACACTACACTTCCGTATTGTGTTTGCATTATCTACGTTATCCCTCCTCCGCACATGCCGCCATTAGCCGCTACTGTATCGTCTGTCTCGAAGGTAAGAACTCATAATTAAAACCACTTTTTTATATCACAGAAATCCTTATTTACTATAATTTGTTTGTGTGTATGCCTCTATATCAATTAAAAACATGTTTTTTTTCCCATTGTTATGATTACTAATAATACTAAAAACTAAAAAGTTTTTTTGAGGACCGGAATGGATGATTTTTTTCTCTCCAGTTATTTCTTATGGGGAAATATGATTTGAGATACGAGCAATTCGAGTTACGAGCTCGGTCCTGGAACGGATTATGCTCGTATCTCAAAGTATCACTGTATGTTCATACTATGAATGTGTGTAGTGTGAACGTAATCCAGATGTACTACACTCAAAACTAATGTTTTTCGCAAAGATCTTGATTCTGATATGTGTTAATAAGGCTTGGAATCGAGCTCCAAGAACAGAACTGAACAGCCTTAGGTTATGGCGTGGAAAGGGGGACAGTCTATTTCTATAACAATTACCCTTAACCTACATTAATAAATGCTGAAAAAATGTTGTTCATTGTTAGTTCATGACTCCTAAAGACTAATGTTAACAAAACAGCATACATAAGCATAGAACATGCTCTCTTTAAAGTCTTTAAATACATACAGTGATAAGATCCTCCTGTATTCAAATTAATCTGAATAATCTCTCCTTGAATACAGCAGCAGTGGATCTGCAAACCTACCCTGATATAATCTCCCGGCGATAGCATTAGTTATATTTCACAAACCTTCCAAGCATCTTTATACAAATGAGTTCTACTGTGGCTTTAATCCATCATCTTGGCTTTTAAAGGTTGGTCCGACCACGACGGATCCATCTTGAAACTAAATGGACTTCAAAGGATGATCTTACTCGAGGTACAGAGCCTCGTGTTTGCACTGGATTAAATTACAGTCCTTGTTGCTTCCGGCTTTGTCATCTTAATCGAAAGTCTAGTCACACACTTCGTAAGTGCAGCTATTTGGAAAAGCCTTCATCAGCACATTCTTCAGTTGCCTGCGCCGTGTGTGTGTGTGTGGAGCCCTGAGTGCTAGAGCTGAATTTGCCTATCTGTTGTGACCAGCTCTGAGTAAATTACTTCTGCAGCCACTTTTAGGATGCATCTATTGATTGTGCACACAGCCAGAAGTGATGGCAGCTTAATGCTTCAATTTAGCCCCATCCACATAGCACACAACTTTCGAGCCCGTGCCTTGGACTTTATCGGCACCGCCGCACACGTGATGTTGCAGGCGCAGGTGCGCGTGGTCAGAGCTGCTGCTCATAAAGCGACGTGTGCTGCTCAACCCCGTCTGCCTGAGCACTCAAGTTTACAGCAGACACCGAGATGTTTATGTAAATTAAGATACAAGTATGCACATTTATATCCCTCCAAACGCTCCGAAACTGATGATCACAGCATGCGGGGAGCCTCAGAAATATGACATATGAGGCCCTAAATAAACGTCGTCATTCCTCATCCTGCTCTGTGCGAAACCTGCAGGAAAATGATTCGAGCCTTTGAACGTGTGATGAAACATTTCTACAAACCCGAGCTTCATACAGGCGCCGCGAGAGACGTATATCTGAACCCCTTCCTCCTGAACGACACCGTGCATCTGATCTGGCTGGTTAATCATACAGAAAATTCATAACAGACACCGCCTGAGAGGACGAGGTAAAGTACTCATGGACGCATGCGATTGATTGTTTTTCTGCCCCAAGGTTTTTATGGTGAGCTAAGACTATTACGTATCATTTTATCATTAGCCAATAAAAAAAACAAAAAAACATTAAATAACATTCATTTTAGGTCATTCCTACATAGGAATGACCTCCACTTTTCCCATTTCAAGTGGTATGAATTAACATGAATTCACATATAAACAGACATTTATGAAGCATTATATATAAAAAAATAATGAAGTAGATGCCAAAGTTATGCGCTGCATGAATGAATGAGTTATGACCAGTGTTGGGTGTAATGCATTACAAAGTAATTAATTACTGTAGTTTAATTACTAATTAATTACTTTAAAAAGTAAAGAAGCCTAAGAGATTACTCTTAATTTTCCGTTACCTCTGATTCGGCATTAAATACTGTATTGACTATAGAACAATTACATACGTTTTAACTTTAGACATTACATTTGTATGTTACATTCACTAATGTTTTATACAGAATTATTTATATATATATATATATATATATATATATATATATAAAGAATTAAAAGAGGATTGTTTAACTGGTTGAGGTTGATATGAGATTTAAAAAGAACTGTAATTGTAACTGTAACTGTAAGTAATGTAAAACTTTTTAGAGAGTAATTAATAATCTAATTACTCTTTTAAAGATGTAATTAGTAGCTCATTACTTTTTTAGAGTAACTTACCCGGGTTATGAAAGGCAACAGGCAGAGAAAAAAGCCACTTCACACTTTTAAGAGCTTCCAAAAAAAGAATCAATCTCTGGTAAAACTGGTACAGTAATTAAATATTTAGCGATTTGTGTTTAGTAAGTGCCATAGGGTTGAATAAGTTGTAACGAGGTTAAGGATGAAAGCTACACTTCCACTACAAAAACAAGAACAAAAATCCTTTTTAAGAAGTAAAAATCAAATAAGAACTATTTATTCTCCATTAAAACTTACTCAAATGAAAAATTTTAAAAGCAATAATAGGCTACCCTGTTTTTGACAGATTGCTTTTTTTGTGGTAGAAAACTTTGGATATCATTTACTGTGTGTAATGAACCGATGAAGTATCATTTAGAACCAACCTGCTGCTAAACAACAGCACAAAGCAATTAGAAGCGCAACACAAAATATTAAAAAGGAATCAATCCAAGATTGCTCATCTACTGCCATTGTATTGCTTTTTTCCCCACTGCACATATGGCAAGAGGAAGTCACGAAATGGAAAGAAATCACTGTGCAACCTTTAGTAGAGATGAGCTCAGGAACAGAGAGCATCACATGACAGCAGAATAAGGTGATTTCTTCAAGATCATCTCTCTGCTAAACTGCTCTGAACGAGGTTAAGGGACCCCCGAGCTGCTGATGGTGTCGGAGCTGTCAAACCAGAATGCTTGACTTTCCTGCTTAACCTTTTTGAGAGCAAGGCAAATACAAACACTGTGGAGCTCTCGGAAAACAGGGGAGAAAAAGAGACGGATCAGGTGACAGAGGAACTCGGCTCCGTTCATTCATCATTTCCATTCAAAGGAAACTCAAGGATGAACAAATAAGGGAGGCCTTTTCTGAAGATTCACAGATAAATTCTGAATCATTTTACTAAGTGTAAATGGATCTCTTAATAAAATGCAGTTTTCATAAATCTAAGAGTGTTTAAATTTGCATACTATTTCTGCAGCATATACAGCAAACTGTATATGTTTCAAACTGTTTGAAATACTTGAAAAACTGTCCCACAATCCTGGAAAAGTCATGGAAATGTATACAATGTTAAAAGGTCATGGAAAAATCATGGACATTTCTAATGTCAATGTATTATTATTTTTTGCTTGCAAAAGTTATGGCTGCAAATCTTCTGCTAGAAATGGCTCTTTGTGCTGTGTAATTTATCAAATATCAAAGTTTCGGGGTTGTGTGCATCACCTCTATCATGTGCAGTGGTTGTGCTTGAGATCACTACAAAAATATAAATTGACTATAAAAAAGATTCTATTACATTTCCATGACCTTTTAACATTTTATTAATTTCCACGACTTTTCCAGAACGTAATAAAAAGGCAAAATGTCAATTAAAAATAAATAGATAAATAAATCCATGGTTAGAAAAGTGTGGCAAAATGCAATGCATTTGACTATCCATTTCCAATGTGACAAATTAGTCAGAAATAATTACATTTGTTGTTTTTTTAACTATTAATTCATTATTTATCAGATATTACTTTTTTTCTAAACAAATTAAATGTAAATTTCCAAGATGACCACTGGACACCATTCACTTGTGGAGTTATTGTCGTATAATGTCTAGTTCTCTATATTCTAGAACAGTGGTCCCCAACCCCCGGTCCTGGTCGTGGGCCCTCGAACTGGTGCTGGGCCGCGGAACGATTTCGCGGACCGGTCTGTGGATCAAATGGTACCGTGCCACGGATCGATTTCGCGGACCGGTCAGAGAGCGGCTGCAAGCGGCTGTAACGCTGCAGCTTTGGCGGTGAGGAGGTGTGTTTAAACAATCTCACGCCCCCCCCCCCCCCCCCCCCCCCCCCCTGTTAACAAACTTGAGCAGACCCATCATCCATCTCGCACGCGTTTACCGGTCCGCGGCACAAAAAAGGTTGGGGACCACTGTTCTAGAAGACGCAGGCTTATTTTTTCAGGTTCTTTACATGCAATCTGCAAGCAGTCACAGCATTTGGCTCTGCTGATCCTGCAACCAATGAGATTGCTGAGTGTGATTCATTGTTTGCTGTAAGCTAGTCCTGCAGCGAGCTATCAGAGTTCCTCTGAAACCCTCCACCTCCCCCAGCTCCACCTGCTTAGATATTATAAGAGGTTTACATTTTAACCATTTATGCAGCAGCGGCAAATCTTACATGCTCACAGCAGCATGTCTGTGTATATTAGCAGTAGCAAGCATGCTAATTGGTAATAAACAAGCATTAGTTTCATAGACAAGGCTTAAGCTTCGTTCCAGACTAAAATGCATGTATAAGCGGTTTTAACGGAAAGTAACTTGCACATACAGATCTAAAAATATATCAGTACCATGGATTTGTATCAAGCACACCAGTAATGTTTTTCCTAAGGAACGTAAGCACCTTAAATGTCTTAATTGATCTAAGGCCTAATCCTAAAATACATAAATGATACTAACATAACTAAATACTAAAAATGTCATGTGATATGACCTCATCGTTGGATTTTTCATTCAGTAAATGGAGTCCAGTTCATGATCTTGGAAAAAAAACTAAACGTATTTTGCATTTTATACTGATTTGGTATTGTTTCGTTCCACATGACAATCTACAGAGTGTGTGTGTGTGTGTTTGTTCTGAGTGTTCCCCCCATACAACAGGATTTCTGATTTTAAATATTCAACATGTTGAATATGTTTAAGATTTGAGATTTGTGCATCAAGACGTTCTTCCAAGCAGATTCAATCCGTCCAACATAGGCTACCTCAGACCGAAAACATCTGATAAATTAATCTTCTGATAACATCTGATAAATTAATCTTAAACATCTGATAAATAAATATTTATAACTCTAACATCTGATAAATTAATCTTAAACATCTGATAAATAAATTAAGCCATCAAGATAATCGGGACTTTAACTGGGAAGACTTGGTCCCAAAATAACCCAGTTTATCTTGCAGTGTGTGGGTGAGAGTCTTGCTTTAACTATTTGCCTTTTGTAATTACTATCACAGGCAGTTGAACTGGTCGATGGCAAATCAACGTCTGACATTTTGCCTCTGAGGTCTCTAAGGGACCCTCACATATCAATATGCATGTCAATTTATCTTTTTCAGCTCCCATTGTTCTCTCTGTTGACCTGGAGAGTCACAAATATCCCCCATCCAGCCTTTTTACACAGCTCAAATTACTCATAAATGAGTCATTCGTTTCGGCTGAAAGCTTCTTTCGTGGATTGATCTTTATTCACAGATAATGACCATAATGGTCTACACACAGATGTTTTTGCACAACTTTAGCTTTAATTGCCTCACTCTGCTTTAGAACTTAATTGCAATGCCTTTTGAACGAGTTTGTCCCTCTGTGATGTCTTTTTGGGAATCTAGAACAGGTTTAACTGCTATTTTGGACACAAAGACCTTTGCATTAACTGTTGATAAAATACCTCACTCCCAGACTGTATTGTTGATGCTTTTTTAAATGGATGTTTAAGGTTATCTACTCTTTCAGATGTGGTGACATTGATCGTTAAAATATCTCTCCACCTCAGACTGTATTGTTGATGCTGGTGTAATGTTTTGTTAAGATGGATGTTTAAGGTTATCCTCCACTCTTTCAGATGTGGTGGAATTGATCGTGAAAAAGTTTGCAGAGCATAAATCTTCTAAACCCTTATTTGACTTTATAACTTTCTTTATGGCATTTAAATTCAAATGTTCTCTCACTCAGGGCAAACCTAATACTTGCAAATGAGTCAAATAGTTACAGAATAATAAAGTCTTGTTAAATAGCAACAAATAGTCAACAACAAACTTTACAAAGCTCAAGCATCCAAACACCCACATCCCCCAATGGACGACTTCATGCACGATGAAAGCCGATGAGCTGCAAATCCCCGTCTTGTTCTCTTGATGAAGTCTGACATACCTCACGGCGTGATACCTGCTCGCAAACCAAACGCTGACAATTATCATCTGTAATTAATTGTCATTTGTATTATGCACATGAGGATGGTCCAATAATTGTTCATGATTGCACAATCAAAGACTAATTAGGTTGACATTATCAACATTTTAAAGAAGTAGAATTCGAGCGAGAGAGAAAGACAGTGTGTGCGCACGAGAGAGAATAAGTGGGTGTTTTTTCTTCATCTTATGGAATTTAGTTAGTTAGTTAAACTTTATTGCCTTAGAAGAAATGCATCTTGAGCAAACGAGAGAGCAGATCAACACACATCAATTACAAACCATTTATGAATCAAACACCTAAAGAAAAGAGAGAAACAAAAAACTCACCTCATCCTCTTTATAAAGAATTTGGCTTGAATCACCAATCATTTTAAGGCTCTGCATCTTTGGAGTCCTCTAAAATATCTCTTGAAGTGGAAATGGGAGCAACATTTTTTCTACTCTTTTAACCACGTTCTTATGTTGTGACTAGAGTTGAGCCGGATACTCGGCTGAAACGAGTATCCGATACGGATAAAGCATTTTTGCCGAGTACGAGTATCGTACGAGTAATACGAGTCAATATCTGTGCTCGGATTGAATAAAAATCCTCATTGGGTAGATGACTGTGTCTGTGTTCTGTGATAGGCTAGACACAACGCCCCTCCCCTACACATACAGATTTGCTCTGTCCCGCTCTGCTAACTCACACACAGAACACTGAGAAGAGAACAGCTCAATTTCTCTCTCTGTCTTTCCCCAAGTCACTCAGGATCGCGGGTCTTTTCCGTTAACGTTTGTTCAGCTTTGTTTGTAATACTTACTTATTAACCAGTATAGTTCTGGTAATCGTGGGGTTTGTTCAGACTCGGTAGAATGCGACTAGCTTTGCGTCTCTGCCTGTCGGAGATTTTTTCTTCTTTTTTTTTAACCGTCTGCTGGCTCTAACCAGTTTTTTGACTTCACGCAAAAATAATGATTAAAAATTATGATTTCTTCAGAATTGCAACCACATGTGTTATCATTGTTGCAAAACTTATTCTGTATATAGTTTGTTTGTCATCGTGATCAAAACCATTGATCTGAAGCTCAATGCTGATGCTGTCATGTAAAAAGTTTTCTAATCATAAATAAATATAACAATTTCTGATCAACCCATATCAAGTGCATGATAAAAAATAACATACAAAGCCCCACCCATTTCAAGACAACCCGCCCACTTCCAGGTTAGGCCCCGCCTAGTCCGAGTACAGATACAGATAATTCATATGGTTAACTGATACAGATACAGATATTGCTGTACTCGCTCATCCCTAGTTGTGATCTATATTTAACGGACAGATTACCAAACCGTGTTATGACCATTACCATACATAGCATTTGATAGATTCAATGGTTACTCTATAGAACAGTATGGATGGTACTTTTATCCACCATAGAAACCCAGAGCCTTCGGAGAAAGTGCAGGCACTGACTCGATTCTGGACAAACATCCTCCACTTGGAACTGAGAATTAATGTAAATCCCTATATACTTATATGTTGTTGTTTGCTCCACTTTCTCCACATAAACTGACCCTGGGTTATGATTGCCAACAAACCTTGAGTCAAGTTACTGGACTCATAATAACAATTGAAAAGATTGATTGTTACATTTTTGTAAGCCAATGCAATCCTATTGTGCTTTGGCATGTTGCTGTGTGGTTACCAATGTATAAGCACTTATATGTATATAATGTATGCTTTTGTGTCACCACCGTCCGAAGCTTGGTGGTGACACAACCGTCATTGTGACAACAGCCAATCACATTACTTCCAGCTTGGACTGCAACACAAAAAAAGTTGTCTTTTGACAGCCAGTTTGTGATAAGAAATGGATCCTGATATGTATATAAAAACTGTTCGTAAAGATTACCCACCGCAATGATTTCCTCCATTTATTGTTCCTCTATTTTCTAGTGTTGCATGAATGCAACTGGCTAGCATCTGCATCCAGGGTATAGTTGCATAAAGGTGATCTAATTGAATGATGGGTTGGTGCTTAAAAAGTTGAAAAATTGTTCAACTTCTGCCAAAAGCAACGCCAGTGGTGCGACTCACAATTCAGCTCAGCAACCCATGACGTCACCCATTCAAAGTGTTTTTACAATCTATGTAAGATCACTGATCACAGCTGTTGCAGTCAACATAGACGCAATGTGTAAGGTTACATTTTTTGAGACGTATACAACATATGTCCAAAAAAAGTATCAAATATGTTCAAAAGTTCCAGCTTGCTAAAATGAGAAAATTACAACCAGTGCAAATTTGAAGAATTATAGAGTAGCTTATAAAATTCACTGGCTTTATATGTGAGGGAGATATCAATCTCAGAGGTCTCAATTACATCTTTGACATGGCCCCTGATTCTGCTGACCCACAGATCAGCCATGGTCTGTTTGTGTATTTTATGTTGTACATAAATTATAAGCCATTGAGAAAGCACACGTACAGGCGCTCCATCAACAGCTGTTATTGACACCGGGCACTTTGCAACTAGACTTAAAGATAAATCACTGTGTGCTTATTGACATTTGGAAAATGCCGGCATGGGTTGACCCACACGCAGGCGGCATACAAAGCTGTGTTCGTGCTAATCCAGTTCCTCGTGAGTGTGTTTTACAGTTTCATTTCGGCTGAGGGATTTACATGGATTCATTTGGAAGTCGTCAGACTGAAACAGAGATGTCAGTGACTGTGCAGAAGAAAGAGTGGCATTTCTCTGACATGATGAAAACAGAGCATCACATCTCGCAAAGATCCTCTATCATGCTGACTTTTAAAAATCTCCTAAATAAAAAGGTTCAACCTTTTAAATTCCCCATTGATTTAGGTGCCGGTCTTCTGTGCCTTTGGGTTTTGGGGTTTTAATTAAAGTAAAGGGTATGGGGCCTTTTAAAATGAAGGTTTAGCTTTTAAAAGCTAGGGTGAAAGCAGTACTTCTTGAAATTAGTACTAGAATGGACTGAGGTGAAAGCATTTCCTCATTGTCTGCACAGATGAATGCTCGGCTTAAAAGGAACTCTTTGAAAAAGGAATTTACCTGGGTCATCACCAACTAATGCCAAAGATTGGGTTTACGGAGGTGAAACTACAGCATTTCTAAACCACAGTCAAATAGATGTCTAATCAGAAGAAAGAATGAATCAACTTGGTTACAAGCTGATGACTACAATTTAAGCATTTTTGTTTTAAATACCTGGTGAAATAGTGTAAGAAGGTCTGATTCACATTTAGTTGGTTTGTTCGGATGGCTCATTTAACTGATTTAGAGATTTGATTGGTGATTTCATATGAATTTGTATGATTTGAGTTATACAAAAGCTTATGATTTTCAATATATAAAGGACCATCTTTAGTCCTATCCACACCCCCAAACCACATTGTACGAAAATGTACAAATAAGATGGTATGAATGTGTACGAATTATACACCAATTGAGTAAAACAAAATAGTTAGAAATTGCTATGAGATTGTGTTGGATTGTCTTGTGCTGCTTTGTTTCTGATTGAATCTCAAAAATTCTTACAAGTCTGTCAAAACAACAATTCATTTGCATACATGTTGTCTCTCTTTCAGCTGTGCAAGAGAGTCTGTTTGTTCATTGGGTCATAGTCTCACTGTTGGGATAAACATGGCTTTAATTGGGCATCAAAGTGGATTATAGGACTCTGGTCCAAGATGTTCCAGAATACTGTGGCTAAAGATCAGGGCTGGCGACTGGAAGGTTTCTTGTTTCAAGCCTCACATGGAGTGAGCTTTGAGCAAGGCACGTTGTGTAATTTCTGTGCCATATGAAAAACTGCAAATTAATGTCAGTGCTAATAGCTAGCTTTCTCCAGATATTATACAACTTTCCAGGGAGTTTGCTCCTCTAATGCATGTACTATGTGTCAGTTTGGATAAATGTGTACTAAATGGCTGCTTACTAGTTTGCCGACCTTAATTAGTATTTTTGTGCTGATTTGAGGATTTAAATATGGTTAAATAAATAGAGCTGAGAGAAATAAAGCGTTATTGGTAGCTGAAAACACAATCAAATTAGCCCTAATATCACACTCAAATTTAGGTTCTTAATTGGCATATATTGATATATCAGTTTGTTTCTTCTGCTCAGCCCAATTGAAGGCATTTTGAGGAGTGTTTGTATTCAGACAGTTGACAGTACCCATTAACCCATAGTGTTTTTTTACTATATGGAAATCAATGGCTTGACTGTTTGATTACCAAAATTCTTTAATATTGCATTATAAACAAGTGTTCTACATTTGCATAATTGTATGAATACCAAATGTTTCTGTGGAGTTATACATGCCCAGATTCCTTATTACTGACTTACCGTATTTTCCCGCATAAAACCCGCAGACGCAGATAATCCACACCCTCATATAGCCCACGGGGGGGCCCACCTTAAAATGAGGAGGCCTAACTGCGCGCGATTGTTGACAGGGGGGGGGGGGGGGGGGGGGCTCAGAATTTCTAACATGTGGGTGTCTGAGCATAACGTAGTCGGCAGGATTCGAACCTACGCGGGGAAACCCCAATGGATTTCTAGTCCATCGCCTTAAACTCTCAGCCACGACTGGTTGTGATGCAATGCAAGTGACATGTAAATGAGGGGGGCCCAGGCCCCCCCATGGCTACGCCACTGGCCCACGGGTTTTGGGGGTTTGTGTAAAAAAATTTCGGTATAACCTGCACCTTTATATAACCCACACCCATAGATTGATGAACTTTTTTTGTGTACGTTTTCGAATTTCAAATGTTCCTCACATGACGTCAATTATCCATAGCTGTTCAGGCTCGGGACACAGTGCTTGTGCGTGAAATTCACACAATAAAACAAAAACAAGTCAGAATCAGAACAAAAAGAAAAAGCAGTCTCTCCCGCTGTGCAGCAGCACGTCCCTTAAGAAGCGATTCTACAGGTGTTGATCATCGGATGAGATGAGAAGAGCCCGCCCTCATGCAGCACAGCCAATCACGTCTTCTTGCATGATTGACAGGTCAGACAGCCTATCAGCGCCAGCTGTCAGAGATTTAGTACAAGTGCCAGAGACAACAACCCTCGCAAGAAAGAAAAACAGAAAAAACCCCAGCAATAAACCCTTTCATCCTTAGGGACGTAACAAATATATTGAAATATTATTACGTGTAAAAATGTGTGATATAGCCAACACCCTTATAAAACAATTGTAAAATCTGGTAAAACCCGTGGGTTATATGCGGGAAAATACGGTATATATTGTTATTTGTTTCCAACCTATAAGATAGCTGAGAGTGAACTTTTTTAGACAAACAACATTTTAAATTCTTCCCATGAACTCTCTCCAGGTATATGTCTTGTTCTCTAATGGAAAGTGTAGAAGATACTGGAGTACTTGAAAAAAAAGTTCAAAAAGATCAAGTTGTTCAATCAATGGTACCATTGATTTCTACCGGCTTAAACAGCCTAGAATCTGATGTTTGGGGTAAGCAATGCTCAAGATGGCCCTAGACCATGTTACAGTATGAAATAATCATGAATCATGTAGTGAAGCTGTCTTTAAAGCATCTTCAGTCAGTATTTCTGCAGTGACAGGTTTCACATAGGCCACTAAACAATTTATCAGATTGGATTTTCACGTTTCCCAGGAAACCCCAGACAATCGCACAAGTGAAGATGAGCAGCATAAACCTGCATCTACTGTTTTCATAATGACTGCTACACCCACACAGCTGTTTATCTTCCAAAACATCACAGATGTCTCATCAATGTCAAAAACTCTGTTTTTTACATGTGAATATCGCAGTGCACGTTTATGTGAATGTACCTTCTGAGTTAAGCGCATTTCGATTTCCTCTTCAAGCAATTCTCCTCCAATCAGAAGTGCTCATTTCCATTCAGGTGGCATCTGGCTAAACTAAACAAATAATTCTGCTCTGGTATTTCGGATTTCGCAAGAGGCCCTGCCCTCACCTCAGGGGCACCAATCACGGCAGACGGCCACCGGATGAGTGATTAGACGCCAAGGCATGATTTGACCTTCAGGCTATGTGTTGGCGAGCGTTAAAATGCACCAAAAAAAAGAATTGAGTGTGACATGATCTCTTGATCTCCTTCCCTGTCTCAGCTTGGACAACAACACATTTTTTTTGATTGCCTGCACACACACACACACACACACACACAACATTCACTCCCTCTGAATAGAAAACAGCTTTTGAAGTTTTTTTCCCTCTCAGATAGTTCAAAGTCTATATACATTCAGTACTTAGTTGTATTTGTATCTTGATCCGACGGAGAAGTGATTGATTACATTTGTCAGTCGTATGATGAATGCTTGTGAGTAACTGTGCTAAATGGTAATCAGAGATTATTACGTTCAATACAAACACTGTTTATAAAGTTCTATACTTTTCAGGGTACCATAACAGCAGGTGATCCCCCCTTATCTCATACTTGTCCATGGTATGCAAGGTTGTACTCTCTCACACCAAATACACATATTCTGTACTATATCTGATTGTAAGTGCAAATTTATGAAATCACTAAAATAGACCAACTCATAACATTTGGCATTCGCTTTTATCCAAAGCGACTTACATTGCATTCAAGAAACACATTGACATTCTAATTAGTTCTTCGTTTCCCTGGGGATCGAACCCATGACCTTGGCGTTGCAAGTGCCATGCTCGATTGTTTGACCGATTGTTACATGGCTGTAACAGTCATTCGTTCTGAAAGCAGGCTATGCTGGTCATGCTGTAAATTTTCTAAAAAGAACCAACTCATTAGAGTAATTTGTTAGTGAATTCCAACCACACTGTGGTTGCGTTGTATGTTTGTTTATACGTTGTACAGCCTGCAAGGACAACTCATTAGAAAGATGCTTCTAGCCATTATTTCACCGTAGAAGTCATATTATTGCATCACATTCAATGTAGACAGCTCAGGTAAAATATGATTTTTAGGCACTGAAGATTCAGCAGGGGGGAAAACCACTTGTGAAAAGCAGTGCAAGAAACTTTGGCCCACAGTGGGAACACCAACAGCTCGACAGTTGATCAGATCAATCACGTAAGAATACTATTACTGCACTGAGAAAAGCACGATTTTCTCACAAAGAGATAGCTCACCAAAAATGTTAATTCCGTCTTCGTTTACTAATGTCATTCCAAACCTGCATGATTTTGCAACACAAAGCAGATGTGGTTATTTTCCTTAAAAAGAGGTATTATATGACTTGTAAACATTGCCAAGCATCTAAGAAAAAAGAAAGCCATATAGGTTTGGATCAACGTGAGGGAGAGTAAATGATGGAGGTTATTTTTTTGTGTTGAACTATCCCTTTAAGTGTCAGTGAAGAGCTGAACTAGCATTTCCAGCACCATAAACCGCTTTCCTTTAAAGAGAAAAGATCAACAAATCACCTTAAAAATATTACATGGCACATCCGCCCTCCATGTAGCACTCGGCTCTGAACGTACACGCACCGCAATCACACCTTACAGTAAGGTGCACACAGCCGACGCTCTGAAAATCAATCATTTGTGATTGTTTTTTACAGTTTTAATGGGTTCCTGTGACCTTGCACCTCGTATTCTTTGGAGTAGAAAGCACTTCAGACTTCAGCCTGTCAATTTTCCGATTTTAGAAATAAGTTGTGGCCAAATCATCCGGGTCAACAGAGACCCAGCCAAAAATTTCAGAATCGGGAACTTCAGGCATTTATCCAGAAGGAAAGATATGCTTTTAAAATAAATGTCCCCATCGTTTTGATGTATGTGGCAGCTGTTGGTGACAGTGGCAGTTTGTGGGTGAGCTGATCTGTGCTGGGGATGATATCAGACGCCCGGCCTGCATTAGTCTGTCCACTTTATGGCTGCAGCTAGCGCTTTCCTTCCTCTTATCTGGCGAGAGTTCAGAAGTGACGGATGCATTAGGACATGCACTAGTAGCTTTCAAGAGCTTAAATCCATTTGCTGGATTATCACTTTGAGCCCCTGTGTAATGACATGGCTCAACCCCAAACATCTTCTAAGATGTCGGACATGAAGGGTCGTTTTTTAACACGACCCTACTGGCT
The DNA here is from genome assembly GCA_037043235.1 of Rhodeus uyekii. Taxonomy (NCBI): domain Eukaryota; kingdom Metazoa; phylum Chordata; class Actinopteri; order Cypriniformes; family Acheilognathidae; genus Rhodeus; species Rhodeus uyekii. The sequence goes on from JAWRVZ010000069.1 coordinate 1,010,423, forward strand.
TTTTTAAAAGAGCCACCAATGCTAACATTTGCATTTTTCATCAAGAGCATGTAAACGGTCCTGTTCAACCCACTTGAGAGTAGGATCGGAACCAGCGTGGGAGATGGGCGCATTAACAAAGACCCTAAAGAACATGGTCTCTAACGTGCCTCTAAAGGCCAGGGGAGTGGGGTTTACACGCACAGCTCTTACTAGCTTACTTAGCTTGCCTCAGTTACACTACACAGCGCTCTAATACGGGTCACGGCACCAAATGTAATCGCTCCTAACTGACTCGCTCCAAGCAGGATTTGTACCTCCATCTCTGCCATAGGAGACAGGCGCACTAACAAGGACACTAAAGACCGCAGTCTCTAAACGTGCCTCTTGAGGCCCGGGAAGTGGAGTTTACATACTGCCTGACCTCCTAAACTGATATTAAACTAGTTTAATCTAATATAAACTTAAAATTTTGTATTAGCTCCAAAACCTAAAAATAAAGATTATGTGTTGGCATCAATGGTTCCATGAAGAACCTTTGACAATCATAGAACCTTTTCATTGCAAAAAAGGTACTTTATAGCGAAAATTTTTTATTTAAATTATTAAAATGTTCTTGACACTATAAAAAATTGTTGTTTTAAGAACTGCTCACTTAAAAGTTTTTGAACTTTTATTTTAAATTCATTTTTATTTTTATTGTACAGTTGTTATGGAGGTCTAAGTAATTGTATTAAATACAATTCAACAAAAAATCACTATGAAAAATAAATTAACATTAATTCTCACACATTACAAAACAAAATAATAATATAATAAAACGTATTGCAACATAAAAAAATATATTTGAAAACAAAATAAGAGTGGAATATATTTTTTGTACGCTTTCCTGTTCGATTTCCAGTGAAATGATGCATGAACTATTAAAAATATATGCCTTCAACACAGTGGAATATTTCAGATAAAAGTATCTAAATGCATGTAGCTACATGCCTACTAAAGGCAGTTGAGAGGGGGAGAAAGGTTTTTTATTTTTTACGTCTGTGGATCTGTGCCTCAAACTCAATCGATGGAAGTTTCAAGAAATTGACAAAATAAACTCCCAGAAGTGTGCCAACGCGTAGCCTTCAGAAACGCTCGTGTTTTGTCGACAAAAATATTCCTCCACTTACAACAGACTCGATAACAGAGCAAACCTCTTTAACATCTACTGAGATATTCAGAGAGGTGTTTGCACGTTGAAATACGAGTGCCTTACTTTCAGGACATTAATGCTCTTCAATCGAATAAAAGAAGATGAAGTCAATATCAAGGGGGTGTCGGGGCTATCTCGACCTGAACTCAGCTTACCTTCTGTTTCATCATTTTTTTTCTTTCAGTTAGCTTGTTTGAATTGGTGCGCCAGTGTGCGTTTGCACGAGACAGAAAGTGAGGGAGAGGAATAATGAAGCCTGTCTTCCCATCACGAGGCCTTTCTCATGCCGCTTTACTCCAGTGCCATCAGACGGCGAGCTTTGCCAACAGCAGCTACTCTACTAATTATTCTCTTGCATTTTTATTAGACTAACCATCAGAGAGGGAAGGGTAAAGACATCATCATCATCATCATCTCCTCTCTCTCTCTCTCTCTCTCTCTCTCTCTCTCTCTCTCGTTGGACTCTCTGGTTTGAAGGAGGTCATTGCTTTTATCACACAGATTACTTCACAGGATGACTCCAAGCCATTAAATTCTGTGTCAGTGTTGAAATATGATGTTTACGGTCCTATCTGGCTATTAGTGTTAGAATTGAGATCTTATATCCAGGAAAGGGACGGAACATGACTTCTTGATTTGAAAGCGAAAGCTGCATTACAGTTTAAATGATATACAGTAAGCATAAGATGAACATTGAGTAGGTAATTATCAGGGACCATGTGGTTTTGTGCATGAATATGAAGCTTTGCCTGACAACATTTAGTAACAGATAAGCTCGTTAAAAACTAAATTAGACCAACAAACCCTAACTTTGGACTTTAGGATTTCCATATGTCGAATAATGTACTCATCTGAATGGTACGTGCCATATTTTTCATATTTTTGCGTGTTAGGATCAGTGATGGTCCATCTGTGCCACCTTACGGCCAAAGTGCGTTACTGCAGCTATACTAACTTACTAATAATAGTGAACGATTCAAAAAAGCTTTAAATGATTACTAAAATTATTTACAGTAACAAGCCAAAGTTAAATCTTATTGGGATTATTGAAGGCATTGCAAAATACAGTAGTATTCATATGTAATATGTAATACAGTAGTTCATATGTACAATTTTTATGCTTTAAAATAAATACATATATAAAATACATGCTATACATTCTATAATTGTATTTCAAAACCTAAACACTATAAATACTATCACTAATAACAATGTATGTGTTAATGATATATAATTTAAAGGCACTACGCTATATAATATTATTTTAAATGTAGTATAAAAAATATATAAAGGAAAAGAACACCTACACACACAAACACGTTATAATAATATGTACCAAATAATTGCATCCGCCAAAATATCATTTTTAAAGTGCAAAACAATGCAAATGCATTTAAATTACATTGCTGCTCACAAAAAATGAATTGTTATCTGCCTATTTAAGCATAGTTGAACTAAAGCGCGTATTCTGTTTCCATGGAGTTTCCTTATCAACGTGTCTGCACTCTTGCGCCAGATGGTTACGACACTTTACGACACCTGCGTTCGGAAGACGTCAGTATGCGGGCACACATGTGGAGTGCGGCGTGGGTTTCCGCGTTCAGAGTCTGCGTGTCATCCCAGCGGGTCAACGCATTCCCAGCAGTGTTTACAGCCCACAGACTCTCTCTCTTCAGTCCATGTTCCTCTGTGCTCGCCGAGGGTTTGATGTCAAGACGAGCTCGCAGCAGGAAGATGTCACAGTCCGTGGCGCAGCGGATGGTCTGGGTGGATCTGGAGGTAAACGTGTTGACAAACGCAGTAAACAGTGCATCATGTTGTCTTTTTGCATGAGTTAACTGATTCTCTTTTAAAAATCAAAATCAAGATGTTGTTACAGAAACGTTATTTGACTGATATTTGAGAATCAGTATTTGACAGTAGATTGATGCTGAATGAACATGTTTACAGTATGTGAAATGATTATTGCTTCCCTTTTCAAACATGTCATATAATTATACAGCAATTCCAAAAAAAAACAGTCTGTTCAAAGCTTACTTCTTGGGATTAGATTTAGTCTAGTCATTGCAGCTGATGACCAACTGACCTTCTTTTGCAGTCTGTGGTTTGGTTAGACCCTGCTCAGTTTTTATCCAGTAACTCTTTACAATTACATTTGGACTGGTGCCATCAGCAGTGATTGTACAGTTATAGGAATGTCTGTTTTTCAGCGTTGAATAACAGTGCCAATGTGCTTCCTGTTTCAGATGACAGGACTGGATATCGAGAAAGACAAGATTATTGAGATGGCTTGTATAGTTACCGACTCTGACCTGAACATCGTTGCAGAGGTGGGTGATTATTATTATTTTTGTGTGGAATAAAAGTTTTTTTTTTCTTTTTTTTGCATTTCCAATTTTTATCCAGATGGGGTTTTGAAAGTCGGAACAGCAAGGAAACACATGAAATTGTAGTTGTAGTTTTCAAATGTGATTCAAATCAGATTTCTATAGATGCCCTGGCTGCTCAAATCAGATTTCAAAATGTCTTTTGCGTCAGCTTCAACACTGGAAAACCGGTGACGGAAACCCCGCACCCCTCACTGCACGGTGAAGCGGGACGTGACTACAGCACAGAACATCACAATATTTACCAGTCACCATGTTGGAATGTTTATTAGTTTTGAGGAGATTTATGTACTTGTATACACAACAAAAAAAAAAGTACACTTACAAACAACAAATGTTCTATCAAAATGCTGTACAGTCAACGGATCATACTTTTAAGATTCTTCCATCAGGGTGAAGGATGCATTCACACTTTTAGTTTGGTTCACTTGGCTTGGTTTGTTTGATACAGACCAAAGTTTTAAAAAAGCGTTCAGATTGGAATTTTTGGCAGCGAACCCAAAGCGACCAAACCTAAAGTCATAGGGATATGGTCCGAACCTGATTGGTCGGCTTTTATGATGCATTGCCTTTTTTGAGATGGAAATGATTGAACATTCAGAACAATTCTGTGTGCTGGGATAAATGCGCTCGCTGTATCTACACTACTTATGGTATTCTAACTAGCTGAGAACTCGTGAAGAGCTTATCAAATGTGTGAAGTCAAAACAGCTTCAGAAATCCTTTCACACACACAAACTAAATACACAAGATAAGATGTCTGTACTGAACTGTGATGGGCTGCATTGCGACCATGATGAGACCAATCAAATAAGTGTAAGAGATTATTTTTAGGGTCTCCTTTTCCTGTTTTTGTTTTGTTTACATGTCGTTGGTCCGTGTTGCGTTTATGTATCATTTGAACCGCACCAGAGTTTGTTTGGAAGAGGACCGAAACCCATCTTTAAGGAGGTCTCGGTCCACTTGCTTGGAGCGCATATTCAAATGAACCGCAATGGCATCAGTTTTAAACAAGCCAAACATGCCAAATTTGAACATGCCTTAAAGGTACCATGGCTAAAAGCAATGGTGGTGATTATTTTAAACTTTGTAAATAGTTTAGCATTTTTTTAAAAGCATTTAGGCTACGATCACACTCAGCTGAAGTTTAAATGTGACCAGTATTAGATTCCAGGGTAAACAGGTCATCGTCCTGGACTGACCCACGTGCGCAAAAGAACGATAAGATGACGTGCAGCTCACGGTCATACGGAAGTAAACCGATGTATACAATTTATTAAGATAAAAAATTACGAAATTATTTATATTGTGGTCTGCCACGGAAGCCAGTGAATTTCTGCACAGGACATAATAAAAAATGAAGACATGGATGCAAAAGAAATCTAGTTTTCAAACATTTGATATGAGCCCTCATGTTTTGCTTGTACTTAGAGCCGTCATGTCACTAAGGCTTATAAGTTCTGACACATCTCTGTACTTCCACTGACTAACTGTCTTTAACTTTGGGTGTGTAAAGTCTTTGAAGTGACTCCCGTGAGTGCGGAATTGTGACAAATACTTCAAGTGGTGTAGAAGTCACATGAATTCCAATATAACATCTGAACTGCATTGGGTTCAGGACCATGTATGGACCACAGCCCAAATCAGAGTGGAATGACGTACGATAAAAGATTTTGGGGGTTTTTTCGCCCGAGTAACGACAAAATGATCGAGATGCGAAAAAACCCGAAAACTCGCATCAATCGTCCCGCTCTCCCATTGCAACACTGCTGTCCTGCCGATATGGCGGTATTTTTTTTATTTTAATTTTTCGATGAATACTTTTGAAAAATCCGCGATGCACTGAGGCCGCGAACTGGCGAGGGATTACTGTACTATATTTGTGCATCATCTTGCCCTACAAATACGGTCTAGAATGGGAAAATTCCACCTGTTCCATATATCTTGTATACGTCTCATCCCTCACCACCAGATATAAAATATAACACTAGGTCTTTAAAGCTATAACTTTGTTGTTGTTGTTGTTGTTGTTAGGGGCCAAATCTGATCATCAACCAACCAGATGATCTGCTTGACGGCATGTCAGACTGGTGCAAAGAGCATCATGGAAAGGTGAGTACCGATTGACGCACATGCTGAGTGTTTGCCTGAATGAGCGTGTCTGTGTTTAATGTGTGTTGTGTGATTTGTGTTGCTGTTTGGTGTGCCAGTCAGGGTTGACACAGGCTGTAAGGGACAGTCACATCACTCTCCAACAGGCAGAGTACGAATTCCTGTCTTTCGTCCGACAGCACACGCCACCCGGACAGTGTCCTCTCGCAGGTAACCGTCCACACGAGCTGCTGTTGTTACGCTTGCATGTTGTAGGTGTGAAAATTGACCTCACAGAGTGTGTGCCTCTTCGTACTCAGGAAACTCTGTTCACGCCGATAAGAAGTTTCTGGATAAGTACATGCCGCAGTTCATGCGACATCTTCACTACCGCATTATAGACGTGAGCACCATTAAAGAGCTCTCCAGGTATGGCTTTATTACATGTTGCCACATTAATGCATGGGTATGGAATTTACATATTTATGTCAAAAATCCCCCCCCCAATCTCTTGCCTAGACGATGGTATCCAGAGGAGTACGGTCTGGCACCACAGAAGAAGGCATCGCACAGGTCTGTGTGCATAACCGTGTTTCGCAGCTGTGTTATGGAGTGACACATTTAGCATCGCAAGAGAGCCTTTGATGTACTTCATAAATATTTAAACCTAAAGAAGAGCAGTTTTGTCTAATCTCCAAATAATGTTGTGTCTGTTTGAATTTTCAGAGCGCTGGAAGACATCCAGGAGAGCATAAAAGAACTGAAGTTTTACAGAGCAAATGTGTTCAAAGTGAAGGAGAAGAGAAAACTAGTGGAAAATGGTGACAAGACGTCTGTGAGCTAATCTACGAACCGATCTGGAGTGGTTTTAGGATTTTTCTCACTTTTGGATGAAAGCTTGTGCGAATACTTGAGAGAGAGCAAAGCGCCATGTTGAGGTTTCCTGTTTTATTTGGTGTCACTGCAAATATCTTAGTTTAAAAAGAGAATCCCAAAAGTTCAAAATTATGGAAATCACTTGTTATTTTGAACAAGTTCCTTTTTTATCCTTTGTGTTCCACTTAGGGAATCTGATTTGTTGCTTGTTTGCTGGATCTTATTGGTGTATAGTAATGAAAAAAAAGTGCGTTTGAAAAGGTTCTTCTGTCTGAGGGTGTTTTCATTACACTCCTTTTTGGAAATAAAAATCATTTTTTGTTTAATTTTGTTGTTGACCTTTTGGTGCAGTAACATCTCCCGGACGGCAGGTGGCAGTGTCCAATCGGTGATGTCTGGTTTAGACACTGCTGGGTAGAAACTTATAAATTTTAGTCTGTTACTAATTTCACATTGCTTGACAAAAAATTGTAGTTAGTAGCGTAATGTATTCCATTACAGATTTAAGTAATCAGACTCCTTTTTGATGTTCTTTTTCTCATTTATTACATTGATTTGAATAGGGTACTATTGTGCCATATAAAAACACAAATAAATTATATTCCATTGTTTATCAACAGCGTGAAGTGTGTTAAATATTATATAATGAAAGGGTTTCCCAGACTGATGGACTGCAGGGGATTCAGATGGAGAGAAAAGGAATCCCTGCATTGCTTGTACAGATGCACATATTTCATATTTACATTTCTAAAGACCGTAATACATGGTTAAATTACTCACTTTTGAGTGTTAATTCAGTGAATGTGGAGCTGATCAGGTATGCAATGGCGAGAAAACGTCTTAAAATTGAAATTATATTTGTAAATCAAGTGATCAAATGCTGCACGGCTCGACAAACCTGGAAGACCTGAACGTGAATCAGCAGACTTTTATTTAGAAAGGGGAAAAAATGGTAAGGAGAATCAATGATTTATGAATCATGTAAAAATAGCATCAATAAAAAGGTAACCTATAGTCAGATTTCCTGAATTTTCAAAAATTATTTTTTGGAACTTTATTACGTAATGCAGATATTAGCATATGGCTTTTTTGAAATCTTAAAACCTTTTGTTCTTTTGAGAAATGGCGCACATTTAAAAAAGAAAAAAAGCGCCAGTCACGTGTGTGTATTTCACTGAAATTAAGGGATAAGTGTTCTAAAGGAAATTTAAAGGCATTGTAATATAGGCTATTTCATAGCGAAATTGCGTCCGCAAGCCGTTTAACCAAGGTTATTTGAAGTTTATCCGCGTGAAATTATATGCAACTGGGGGAAAGAGTGGCAGCTTTAAATTGATAGAAAGTTGATGAATTCTACTTGGTGTACTGCATGCTCTTCTCTCAGTATTTCTGCTACATATTATTCTCTCTCTCGACAGGGAAAGTTGTTTCTAGCAGCTTGAGTTATTGTTTTAACGGAAAAATAGACTAAACTTCTTGTCTTTAGAATAATGTGCAACGGTGAATCTCCAACAAGGAGCGTTGTTCCCTCCCCCAAAAATTGTATTCTCCTCCAAAAAATGTAATGTTGGTAATCAAGCAGTTAATGTGCCCCTGTGACTCCATGGTATTGTTTTTCCTATATCGAGGAACTCAATGTCGCCCATCAACTGTTTGGTTACAACAAAGCTAGTCAGTGATTGGAATCTGAGAGCTTTCTAATACTTATTGAACTTGACTAAATCTTTTATTTGCTTTACAACGTAAACAAAACATGCAATCTAATTTCAATGGGATGTCATTGCCTCTAACTCAATGATGAGGTTGGTAAATGTTGCCCTCACACTCCACTTAGTTTTATGCTGTTTTAAAGTGGCAAGGGCTGCTGGGACTTCAAACCCGGTTTGGTTGGAGGTAACATGTGCACTCTGTCTGTCACTGGTGCCACTGGAGGATCGCATGTTTGATTCTACAAGGGAAATTTTAAATAGACAGAGACACTGGGCCAATGCATAAACCATGTTGCTTGTGAAACTCTTCTCTCATCTGTCTCCCTCAGAATCTTTCTCCCAGAGGATGAAGAAGATCCTCATTAGTGGTCAGGGCAGACAGCTCTGTGTGGCACTGAATATGCTTCCACTGGTCTGTTCAAATGATTTACAAACACATATAGCAAATGCTTTTATCAGAAGCGACTTGTATTTTAAAAACATCTCAAGCAATTTCTCATAAGAGCCAACAATATTTGCAGTACGCAATGTCAATTTTGCAAGTATTAAAGTAGAAGGGTTGTTTAGTATAAGTGCATTTGTTTATGATTGTGGATTAGGTAAGTCTTCAGCTGTTTATTTAAAGTTCTGATGGTTTCAAGAGATCAGATGAAGGTTGATATCTCGTTCCACCAGAAGAACAGAGACGGTAAAGGTTCTGGAAAGCGACTTTGTTCCTCACAACAAAGCAAGCATAAAAAAGTCCACAGAATTGACATGTTTGGCATATTCTGGTGTGTGTCCAAAGGTTTTAGTTAATGGCAGCATATGGAAGATTTCCAGTAGGGTACCTAATGACTCAAATAAGTGAATGAGTGAATGAATACGGTAAATCAGCTTTTCATGTGACAGAGCAAAAACGTTCTCCATGCTCAAACACTAGCAGAACATTACCAATAATGCGGGCGCTTTGGAAAATAATTATTCTTCAACCAGTGAAACTGTAATTTATGCATTTTTTTAATTGCTTACTCAGATATTTCTGCTTTTGCATTTGTTCAAGTACAGAAAAAAGTCTGGAACGTGATGTTGTACTAAGAACAGATCGATCCATCATGAATTCACAACCCTGAACCAACAGGAGCTCACGTAATTACTGACAAAGTCTCATAATTTATCACTTTTATTCTGACAGGCTCCTTACACTCATTAAAGGTTCATTAAATTTGTGCTCTGAAAAATAGCTCACATTTACGCTAATTTAATTAACTGCCAATTATCACCAGTTGAACTGAGTTGGTTTTAGTTAGCCCTTAATATCACTGAATGCTCCTTGTGTTGATATTTATACTATATTTAAATATCCAAAATAACACATCTCATGTCTTCAGCTGTAGGTGTGAATTTTTGTGTTATTTGTTATTTTTCATTATTTGCAGTGACACGTTTCATCTTCCAAAGCCTTGACGTGGATGAAACACTGATCAGATCGGCTTTGATCAGAGCTCTAAATCAAAGGTGAACACTGAACATGAATCTCAGCGACATTTGTGACACGTGTCAGGTGAGATAAAGTGTGTTTCAACTTTCAACCATTTGAGCATTAACATTTCACCTGCATATGAAAAAAAAATCCACATTTCAGTGCTTGATCAGAAAGAAATGCACTAAATCTGGATTTAGTATAATAAATGACACTAAGAAGTTTGTTAGTCATATAGTTTTGAGCTGAAACTTAAAACACTCCCACAGTCAAAATCAGTAGAGCATTGGTGCTTGCAACGCCAAGGACATGGGTTTGATCCCAGGGAAAGCAAGAACTGATTCAATGTGTTTCTTGAATTCTATCTAAGTCACTTTGGATAAAAGCATCTGCCGAATGCAGAAATGTACTTTTATTATTTTTGAAGCAGTTACTGTGCTCACTATCCATTTGACAAAGATCTGTGGATATGCAAGTTGGTAAATAATGACTAGGTACCACAAGAATGTGAGTTAATGTGCTTGATAAATCTGATATAGTCTGTTCTATAACAATCTTATAACAGCACTTATTATTGCACCAGTGCTCACTGTTTCATATGGTATTTAAAAAAAGAAAATAGACGTATATAATGCATACTGCACAGTAATCTGTAAGTAGAGAGCAATTCCGTTCCGTAGAGTTCCATTCCGAACGTAGCCAGACGTAAGTAATCATAATTTGAGCTGTTTGGCAGTATATATGGGATGACATTTAGCTGGAAAATGAGTCTTAAGCACCATGAATTTCTGCATCAATCATTTGTCGTAGTAAACTCAATCCAGTGGAAGTATGCTAGCATTAAAGCATTTAGCTCTATTATGCTGTCAGTCAGCGCTGATGTCAGCATTGTTCTCCAGTCCTGTCTGCCAGTCCAGAGCTTTATGAGGAGAGTTTATCCAGGCCAAAGTGACAGACCCCTCCATCCGCAGACCTGCACACACACTGACAGAAATGCTCTGTACTTGACTTTATAGACACATACTGTTGGTAGAAACAGATACTGGTTGGGGGGTTGTGTACAAAAATGTGTATTTGTGCAAACGGTGATGTCATGCTGTATGCATATATTACTTCTTCAGTCTACATGTGTCAATGACATCCGCGTGACATCTTTTTATGGATCCGTAGGATTGTTTTAATAAAATTGTTCTCTGTATGCGAAAAATCGCAAAGGAAAAACATTTCCGTTTTTAGTTAATCGTTGTCATGTACCCTTAAATTCACCCTAAAATCAAAACTGACAATTCAGTTTAATTTATCACTTTATACTATTTATTATAAATTACTTATCCATGCACATCATTATTTTTAAAAACATTTGTGTGCCCTCATAATCTTTAATCTAAATATTCTCTTCTCTGATGACAAGTTTACTGGCACGAGGGCAGGACAACTTGTTACTCACATGAGATCTACCAAATGCAAACCACAACCCTCCAATCAACCCCTGAAGTCCTGCCCTACAATTTTCTTGCCCAAGAAGCCGTTTCACTCAGATATACTTCACAGAATGGAAGAAAAGAGTATTGTATCTTTCATTTCATGCCGAATTTAAGACACTTAATTTATTAATTTCATTGCATTAGGTAATTCTATTGACTTTCTTAGAATGAAAAATTAAAATAATTATTAAAGTTATTAAATTAAAGAAGTAATAATTAAAATATACATTTATTTTTTTATTTTGAACCATATTAGCTATTGTTTTATCGGTTTCAATATAAATTTTCTATTTGTCTTATTAGACCAACTTGTATTGTAATTTAAAAACATCTCAAGCAATTTCTCATAAGAGCCAACAATATTTGCAGTACGCAATGTCAATTTTGCAAGTATTAAAGTAGAAGGGTTGTTTAGTATAAGTGCATTTGTTTATGATTGTGGATTAGGTAAGTCTTCAGCTGTTTATTTAAAGTTCTGATGGTTTCAAGAGATCAGATGAAGGTTGATATCTCGTTCCACCACAGAAGAACAGAGACGGTAAAGGTTCTGGAAAGCAACTTTGTTCCTCACAACTTTGTTCCTCATAAAAAATTCCACAGAAAAAAAAGTTTAAATCTTTCGTTTTTAAGAAAACCAGCCATTTAGAGATCAACAGCCTACGATTCAACATTAGACTATGAAAGAACCCATGCAGGGCTCTTTGCTGAACCTAATGAGAAATAGAAAGGCATGTCAAACTTGTATTTCTATATATACATATAAAAAATTCCAAACTAAGACAATATTCATTAATTTCCAAAAAAAAAAAAAAGATACAGGAAAGGCTTTGATGCATCTGGAGTCATTTGAAACAAAAGCTGTTTGCAATACTTAAAACCTTCCTTTGAAATATGACCTATAGTTTCATCATTACAGTTGATTTAAGGTGAAGCTTCATAAATAACAGGTAAAATAGGTTCGGAGTGAAAAATAGAAGAAAAAGGTGGGAGAAAAACAGAAGCACCTCGAAAATCAAAACTGCGGGAGCCTGAGGGAATTGTCCTTTAATGAAAGGGAAAATAGGCCATGTTACATGCTAAGTGAGAACAGAATTAGATGTGCAGAGAACAAGAAGAGTTGAAAAGAGCGGGTCATGTAGTTAGTCACGGTTGTTCTGCTTGGAAACTTGCAGAAGTCTGACGAAGCACATTCAGACAACAGAATTCAGATTTACTTCCAATATAATAAGGTGAACCAGGTCAGAAAATGATACCTCACTGTATTCAGCAGTGTCTAGCTGGATGTATTCTCAGAAAATAGTGCCGTTTTTGGTTGGAAAATTCTGAATTTTAAAATTTAATTAGTTTAATTCAAGTCTCTGATTACATCCTGGTTGATCCCATGTGATTTCTCCATTCACCTGTCTCGTCATCAATCATCTCATCAGTCATATCAGCTGTGTCTAATCAACTTTTGTGTATATCTACCCAGTGTTTCCTTGTTGGTACATCGTGTCTTCCTCGTTCCCCTCATCCTTGTTATTTTGTTGAAGTTAGCACAAGAAGTGCCCTTTAGTTTTGTATATTTAAAGTGTTTATTTTAAATATACATCCCACATCTCCGTGCCTTCCTCATCATCAGCCAACACAACAGTGATAGTAGGTAATGTCTCCATTTTATAAATGAACTATAAGCCATTTCAATTTAATGATAATAAATGGGGGCAAGCAAATTTGCTGTTATATTAAGGAAAACCGATATTTAGAAATATCTGAATAATCTGAAATTCAGATTTAATTTTTTAGCTTTCTTTAGCAATGTCGTGTGTGTGTTTAAACGCATATAAACTATCGATATTATTAATGTATCAATAGTGTGTTATTTGTCCAAAATTATTTCCTGAAGATGAGCCACCTCATATTCTGCACACTATTGGGAAGCTCATTTTTCAATGGAAATGCAATAATTGAAGCCATGGCAGGTAACAAAGAAGATTGTTATTCTGATCAGATGAAGGTAGCAGGACATTTAGAGAATTAAAATCACTGTGATCTTTTTCCAGACATCTTTCAAATGCCTGGCAGGCTCTTTATGTTTTTTTTCTTTTCTTTTATTAGAACGACCTCTGAAGGTCATCTCAAGCATTACAGAAGCACTGCGCTGTTCCACATGTCTTTGGGGGCTTTGGGACCAGAGGAATAAAACATCTCATCTGGAGCCTTTGAAGCAGTTTGCAGCTGGTGCGTCTAGCTGGCATTTCAACCGATCTTGTTTGGGTTTTTCCAAAAAACCCTAAATCCTACAGCGGTAGTCTCTAACCTAATGCTATTCCAGTCAGGTAGATGGTTATATGTGAGCTAGATTTTAAATAGACTAATCTTTTCATTTCAAAAGCAGAACTCTATTCTGACTACTTAGAAAATAAGCTGTTTTAAAAAACACAAAACAATTACATACTGAAATAAGATATATTTCTCTGAAGCAAATGTGTTTCTGATAACTGGACATATTTAAGAATATACATCTTAACACGTGACAAAATGGCTTTATTAAGAACATTTCGATCCCTTGACCTTCATCAGGCATATGCAATCAACACATGACCAATCAATGAGAAGACCAATCATTACCAATCACGAACAGTGACATAATAATCTATCTCATTGAATATATATATATCTTGAATTCATTTGTCATTGACCTAATGCTTTTTTCTTTCAGCTATGTCTGATATGTGATTTAAAACGAGATATTTCAGAGAAAATTTATATTATAATAATTGTAATTATTTATTTACTTAGTACAGTATATACTCTATCTATCTAGTTTGCTTTTCAATCTTTTTCAATTTGACCACAAACATTTGTACTCTCCATATTTTTCCTGATTGATTTGTCTTGAGTTTTGTGTTTTGTTAGGGTTCTTGTCAATGGCTGTTGCAAGAGGCAGTACCTGCAGCCCAATCAGGTTACACAGGCAGTCCTGCTCCTCCTTACTGTCACATCCATACATACCATCACAAGGAGGTATGGTGTGTCTCCCAGTACAGATGGAGCATGGAGAAGATACCAGGAGGCAGGGTGTTACACAAGGAGAGCTGGCAGGGATGTAGAAGGGAAACAACTTAGCGAAGGACCGGTATCTGCTCCTTTGTGTGGGAGAAACAGAAGAAGCACTGCCTGAGCCCTACAAAATGACTTCCAGCAGGATACCGGTGTGCATGTTTCTGACCAAACTGTCAGAAACAGACTTCTTGAGGGTGGCATGAGAGCCAAACGTTGTCTAGTGGGACCTGTGCTCATTGCTCGGCACCATGCAGCTCGGCTGGCATTTGCCAGAGAACTCCAGAATTCAAGTCTGCCATTGGTGCCCCGTTCTCTTCATGGATGAAGAGACGTGTGACAGACGCGAAAGAGTCTGGGGATGCCCTGGGGAATGTTATTCTGCATGTAACATCATCCAGCAGGGTCAGTAATGGTCTCGGGAGGAATGTCCTAGGAGGGCTGCACATTTTAGCCAATAGCTCTTTAACTGCTGTTAGGTACCAGGATAAAATCATCAGAGCCATTGCTAGACCTTGGCAGTTTTTAAGTGACAAAGGCATTGAAGCCACTGATTAGCCTTCATGTTCCCCAGACCTGAAAACGATCGAGAACCTGTAGGATATCACGTATTGGAGCATCTGCAGCCTGATTCCAGGTCCAGGTGGAGATTCCCAGGACATCATCCACCATCCTATCAGTCCAGACACTGTTGTGAGTGCATTCACACATCTTCATGCAAGTTGGATCAGTCTGTAACAGTTTTTACATTGATTTTTGGTATTATTCTGAATACAGCCCTCAATGTGTTGATGATTTTGGTTTCCATTAACTACTGCCACACAATTTTGTTCTTAAAATTATAGTTTATATAAAAAAAAAGTCAAATTGAATATTTCAGTCATTGACATTGTGTGACTTTAGTGTTCCCTTAATTTTTTAACATCAATGTCAATGCTTAAAAAGCATTATCTACATTAAATACATTTTAGATTAATTTAGAATAATTATTTGTTTAGTTTACTGGAAAGAAAAAGATAAAGTAGTGACTTTTCGTAGTGAATACCCTGTTCGTTCAGGACCCCAAGCAGCCCACATGCACCCAATTTACTCTCAACCTCTTTAGAGCTTCTGAAAAATTACATCCCATCGATTTTGTAGGCGAAGAGCAGTGGATGAAAGTTCAGGCAGAGTAATGTACACACAGAGTACTGCATGCCAACAAGAGAGAGAGGGAGGGAGGGAGAGAGAGAAAGAGAGAGGTGAGGAAAGATGCTGACGTGATTTTCTGTTCTATGTGATTGTCTCATCTAGTAAATGACGTTATAGATTGTATATTGACATGCACTTGAAGCAGCCATTGCAACAAGGACGCCTCCATTAGCGCAACGTTTTGGAACAAAGCAGTTGAGAGGAGAGATGAATGTTGAAGGAAGGTTGCAACATGTCAGTGAAGGTTCTCGCAGGGGAACAGGAGGTTTTAAATTATGCAGGGCCAGCCAAATAGAGTCAGGATGTCACTCCGCAGCATGTCTGTGCGGGACAGGAAAGAAAAAAAAACAGAAGGGCCAATCCTGTCAGTAGATTTGACACATTAGTGCCATTTATAAAAGAAGTTGACTCTCAACACGGACACTGCTGAGGTCAGCGCTCCACCTCAGCTGCCCTGCAGGAGTGATTGTGCTGGGTCTGATGTCCACTATTAGCTGTGCCATTAATCTCCTTATATGGCTTAGTCCAATACAAAAGATCTTTTAAATGTAAGCAGAACACATTTAGTAGTCCGTTTACTGAAGGCTAACGTGCTTCAGCTGATGGCAATCATTACAAGACTCATAAAAATCTAAAGACTAATTGGTTAAATGAGGATTCAGGTTAAGGAACTTCCGTCAACGATTTAAAAGAAAAAAGTAGAGGTTGTATATTTACGGTCTTGCCCCAAATTGAATGATAATTCCATATCCACATGCCTTGAATGATAGAAACTGCAGTAGTAAATTCTTTGAGTGTTTTTCTTTCTCTTGTGAATGTGTCAGTATTCAGATTAAGATGAACAGCTGGAGAAGTATTCGGTGTTCTGTTCAGAGCTTTCTTACTGGACCGTAAGTACATTAAATCAACTCTGTCTGTGATCACATGAAGAAACAGAAAAAAAACTGAGTCAGACCAAATCCAGAAGAACTGTGGTAACATCTCTAAGGGCCGGTCCACACAGAGACACGGATCACTGTATACGTATACATTTTTTATCGAATCGGTGTTTCGTCCACACGGATCCGGCGTTTTGGGAGACTGAAATCGCTATTTTTTGAAACCAGGTCCTAAAGTGGATAAATCTGAAAACGACACCCTTGCGGTTTCGTGTGTACAGCCAATCCATATATTTTGTGAAACAATGATGTCATCACATCACGTGTCGGCTGCGTCACACGTAACAGCAACATCTTCTTGGTTCGTATACTGCGTGCAAGGTTATGCTCAGTCTTCTTCTCCGTGTATAGTGTATATCTGTGGCAGGATTACAGCGCCCCATACTGGTCTGGCATATTTACTACACCGTTTTCACTCAGTTTTAGTGGTTTCGTGTGTACGCTGATATTTCCTGAGACGACGCCATGTTTACAGAATTTTTTTTGAACGAGAAAAAAAAGATCAGATAGGGAATGCACCGGCTTCGTGTGGACGTGGCCTAAGAAACCAATTGATGAAATAGACCTCCAAATCTACCTGAAAAACTAAATGCAAGTGTGTGAGGACAAAAGCTGTTTTAAAGGCAAAGGGTCCTCACACCAAATATTGATTTGATTTACTTAATAGAAGTTAATTGATCAATAAAGTCTATTTATGACATTATTTTTTATAATTTTCCAGAATGCCAAAGTGCCAAAAACATTTCACAGTACTATACTGTAGCTTTGCAGGAAGAATTCATCAAATGTCTTGGAGACGTTGCCTCAGTTCTTCTAGATTTGGTCTGATTCAGTGTGTTCTGTTTCTTAATGTAACTACAGACTCTATATTGATCTATTAAAATATTTTGTATTTGTTTAATTTTATTGTATACAGTGCGTGTGTGCATATATAATCCAAAACCTCATATTTATTTGCTCTTTATGTGAATAGATCTTTACTGTATCTTTGTGCCCGAGAGGTTTCCTCCATAATGACTTGCAGGAGCTGGAAATATTTGTCCTAGAGAGATCTCCACAATGCCAGTCTGCTGTTGTTGTTTTTATGGGATGCTCTTAAATGGCTTTTTGATGGACAGAGCCGGTTTGCCTCCAGGTCTGCTGAATTGAATATATCCCTGTGTACTCAGTATTCCAGTTTCTCCATATCACCATGACAACTGCTATTGTCTGCTGTCACTCCCAATCGCTTTTAACATTTCATAGTTCGGTATTCAATATTTTAACACCTGTGACCCATTTTAATCTTTGCTTCCCTCTGATTTTTCAAAATAAATTCCTCCATTCACTAGATAAAGGCACTGCAGTGTAAAACCTTTTGAAAGCCTCTCGTTAATAGTTAAAGTGTCAGTGTGCCCGTCCCATCTGGGCCTGTGGCCACTGACTGATCAATAACCGATCTTGTGTCTCACTGACTCCAGATTGCTTTGCAGTCCCACCGCTTTAATTGAGCATCTAACTTTCTGTGCCAGGATGGTCTGGCAGATGGTTTTAAAGAGCTCCTGCGTGGGTAGAGTGGGGAAATTGCAAAGCGTCCCATGTGCCAGTTGTGGTGCACATGGAGCCCTGTGAGCTTAGGCGGCATTGGTCTTTAGAGGATTTCTTAGGGCCTCTTACACTCACATTCCTATACATTCACAATACACACATAGAATTCAAGTGTGATTCATCTCTGGACTTAAATTTAGTGAGCCTATTTATTTCTCTCTTCCTGCCTTCATGTCTTGTCAGAATCACAGTATTTACAGGTTGAGTGCACATGAATGTCACTGCAATATTTGCCATTTAGAGTTTGTCTTTAAATGTAAATGTTCTGAATTGCCTGACCATTTTTAATATTGTCTTAGATCTGAAAGCATTTTTTAATCATTTATTTTTTCCACAGGCATTTTAAAACCTCTTCACTATAGACAATTTTGCAATTTGACCATCAAATTCAAAATGAGAGAAAAACACAAATCTATTGATGTACACTTTTGTTCAAAAGTTAATTAATTTTCAACTTTTGTGTTTTATACTGACTGTAGTGGGAACTATGTGCGGTTAATTAAAGCTAATACGTTCAAAGTAAAGACAGGAGTGGGTTTAAATACCAGGGCAAACAACAATATCAGAGACAGAGCAGTAAACGTGGTCATACAGGCAGAGGATAAGGGCAGGCAGCGAACAGCAAAAGCAATAGTCCAGACAAACAGAAGTGGTAATCAGGCAGCAAAGAGTTGTGCTTTGCCTTGGATTACCCTGTACAAGGAACAGAAACATGGCCGAGGCAAGCAAGACTTCACAAGTGATGGTACACAAGGGGTTTAAATAGAGAGATGATGAGCAGGTGTGCAGTAATCAGTCCAGGAATGTGGGCTCTTGGGAATTGTAGTCCCGTTATATATCCTTTTGTGCTCTTTTAAAGAACCATGGCAGAATAATTAAGCTGAAATGTGAATGATTAATGATGTGATTGCATGTAAAGGAACTTTCAGCTTGCCCCTCTAGAGTTTCAGAGTTTCTAGAGTTTTTTTTTTATTTTTTTTTTAAGAAATTCATAATATTTGTAGTTAAAATTTCTGCACTTGTAAGTAGGAACTTCTCAGCAGAGCTTGAAGGTAATCTATCCAAAATAATTCCACTTCATGCAATTGGTTTGTGTGCTGGTGTTTTTGTTGTATTGCCTCATACCAGCGTGTGTGTGTGTGTGTGTGTGTGTTTATCACACCAAATCACTATGTTTTTGCTGACCATCTGCTTTATGGTGTGTCCTTCAGGGACAGCTCCTCTAAGTCAGCATCTATTCAACACACCCTACACGAGTCAATATCTCCCCTCACACTCTCAAAACACCTACAACACTCTTTAAAAATGTAGGGCTCTCTGAGGTAAACAGGCATCCAGCATATCACACAACTTAATTGCACCTATTGATTAGATTCTTACTGAATGATACAACACAACTGTTGAGTGATCCTAACATCTTTATTCTCTCTTGTGAAGGTGTTAGAGATGATCACAACTGTCATAGTGCAGGTATTGCCTCAGTCTTGTTTTCAAGTGCAGTTCTACAGTGCAGCTGTGCAGGAAACCAAGCTTCAAGGTGACTTCTGTTGCTGCGCTGGAGCCAGAGCCACAGAATGTGTCTGAGACGGATCAGTTACAGAGTGACAAATTCAGCACTGAATCACAACTAGTCTGGCCCTTTCGTTGTCGCTCCGTCACTCTCTTTCTATTGCTCAGACCAAAAAATCATTGTTCATTTTGTGATGCTCATGTGAACCTCTACAATGTGTGATATTTGCATGGTATAACAAAACTGATGCATGCAGAATCTGTAAACAACAAAAGAGTACTGTACTATAGCAATGAATAGTAAAATAAGCCAAAATAGAAGAAATGAATCCAAGGCTGCATTAAATTGAACAGTAAAGGCATTTATGCTGTATGTTACAGAAGATTTCTATTTTTTTTTAAATCATCATAGAATCCTGAATTCTGCAAATATTTTAAGCAGCACAAGTGTTTTTAACATTGATAATTACAATACTTAAAGAAATTGTCTTGAGCAGCAGATTATCATAGAATGATTTGAGTAATGATGCTGAAAATTCAGCTTTACACCGAATAAATAAATAGAATTGTAAAATATATTCAAATGGGAAACAGTTATTTTATACTGTAATAATATTTTATAATTTTTCTGTATATTTGCAGCCTTGGTGTGTTTTCATGAGAACAATGTACTAAAAATTTTTGTAGTGAGGTTTTTTTTCCCTTACAGAAAAAACTAAAAACGCTGTATTATGCTGCCTGGCCAGTAGTTGGCCATTTCAATTTGTAAAGAAACATTACGAGCATATAGACTAAATACGTAATACGCATGTAAATGAACAGCCAAAATGCATAACAAATTTTCTGTTTCTAGTTTAAAAATTTCTCGCTCTCCGATACAATGCTCGTACACCGATTTGAGTTTCCATGCTAGTACACCGATTTGCTCGTATACAAAGTCACTCGTAAACCGAGGGTTGTTGTCTTTGGCGCTTGCACTATCACTCTGACAGCTGCACTTCCACCATCATTCTGGCAGCTGCGCTGATAGGCTGTCTGACCTGTCAATCATGCAAGAAGACGTGATTGGCTGTGCTGCCATGAGGGCGGGCTCTTCTCCTCTCATCCGATGATCAACACAACACGCTTCTTAATGGACGTGCTGCTAAACAGCGCAGCAGGAGAGACTGCTTTTTTCTTTTTCTTCTGATTCTGACTTGTGTTTGTTTTCTTATTGTGTGAATTTCGCGCACAAGCACTGTGTACTGAGCCTGAACAGCTATGGATAATTGACATCATGCGAGCAACATTTGAAATTCGAAATGTGATTTTACACAAAAAAAGTTCATCAATCTATGGGTGCGGGTTATGCCAACAATTTTTTACACAAAACCCAAAACCCGCTGGCTATATGATTATATGACGTGCGGATTATCTGCGTCTGCGGGTTATATGTGAGAAAATATATGTTAATATATGTTATATGGGCCGTCGTGTTATATGGGCAGCCCCCGAGGCCGTCGACATAACCGAACTCCACTGCATGTGTATATATATATATATATATATATATATAGAGAGAGAGAGAGAGAGAGAGAGAGAGAGAGAATATATATATATATATATATAGAGAGAGAGAGAGAGAATCGACATGGCTTCAAGTATAGAGATGGTGTTCATGGACATTTCTGTACATCAGATCAGCGATGTCCATTAGTACCTTCTGTGATTCTTGAAAGAATCAATTGTGTTCACTCAGAGCAGGAGTAAAAGTAGACTTTAGTGTCTGTCAGTTTTTAGAGTCACAAGCTATGCTATGTATACTGGTCAGAGGAGAGCTGTAATCTGGAATCACACTGGTTTGGAAGGGCTGGTGTCTGAAGATCTGAGAGCTGGTACTACAGCACTGAAGCAAACTGAACTTTTATTTGAAGTGAATTGTGTACGGCAGCCATGCGCCATGGAGGGGTGAAAAGTTCATGCTGAAACTTAACTTCAGTTTGGGGAAGAATTCAGATTTAATATAAAAACCCTGTTCCAAAGCAATACGTTTACATTTCTGTTTTCATGGCAATTTAGAAAAAAAGTTGTTACTCTTAACAAGTAGTCCTTTTTTATTCACTTAAACAGCAGAGTATTGGAAATGAACAGCACGTTTAACTGCACAAAACCTGGCAGTGTTGCTCTCTGTTGTATTGAGCCATTCGATAACTGTAACATGTCTCAGACTCTTCTGCAATCCAGGGACCCCATGCGTGGCTTCACAGGAGATTCAGAGCTATTTTTGCAGGAAATTTGGGTCAACGGTTTATTGTCCTCTTTAACCAGCTTGTTACATCTATTGAAACGTACAACAGAAGTTCTTTGAACAGCTCAAGAGGTCAGGAAATAATTGGATTTTTTGTGTGTACAGAACACCAGCGCACATTACTGACGTTAACATGAGATTTACGGCCTATTACTTTATTAGTAATTACTTAACGACTACTAAAATGGAGCGTGTGTGTCGTATGAATGCAATCCGGCCTTACTATATTTGCCATGTTGTCGTGATCATGTGATCTACTGGCATCAGTTGTGTCGCTTCACTGCCATTCACAAATCCTCATGGGATAGTAAAGTGTCCATCGTATGCACACTTCAGAATCTCACCAGAAGTGATAGGTCTTCTGGGTACTTTTTGCCTGCTTTTTTATAAGTACTATATTTGAACACACAACATGTGTCACATACTGTTTTTCTTCTACTATATCGTAGGAAAGTACATGATTTCAGATGCAGCCAGTCTGATAAATGGAAATTTCTTCACCTTCATGTGTAATGTATGCAATGTATTTTTACATTATAATTATATTTTATAATTACTTATTTTAATGTATTACAATCTATAGGCATATATGGTCATGTAAAGTCCTCTTTGCAGGACAAAAATGAATTGGTGGGTCCAAAATAATTGCTGTTCTATTTGAAGTGAACATTTTTCATTTCACATTAGCCAAAGTTAACATTCCAACTGTTTTCTAATGTGTTCAGAGCACACACTTCTGATTCACGTTTAACTGTAGCCAACTGTTTGCTTGGACTTAATTAAGCACCAGTTTGTTTGGAAAGACATGTCAACAGCAGCTGACCAATGGGCTCATGCGAAACTATAAATATTATTCTCATATCCTTCCCAAGTACTCATCACTCATTCAGCCAAGCGGTGTGAGCAGAATATTCCCACACTGCTTTGAGAAATGTGAAATCCATGGCCATTAGGACCAGACCACTGCAGCAACATCATCTGCAAGTCTAATGATGTTGGCAGTTCATGGCGTTGCAGTATTTAATGAATTTAAATAACCCAATTTAAACAATGACATGCGTGCGCTGGGAAATTGATGTGCCTGCCAGTTTAGACAGGTTTGTCTGATGATGTGGGATCCCATCTCAGTGTAGTTCCCATAATGCACTGCTAGAAGTGTGTGTGTGTGATGGTGAGGGAGGGTGTTAAGAGAGGTTTGACTGTTACTCATCTCACATAAAACACCATAAATAATGAAGCGCTAATATTTAATGCACACCTACTGATGAAGAAAATTGCTAAGATAATCTCTCTGGGTTAATCAATGCAAAACCAGTCTGCCATTTGGAAATAATCCTGATAGATTTCTTGATTGTTTGGTTTCTTTTTTACTTATTTTATTCATGCTACACTAGTCTCAGTTTATTTCGATAAAAAATAATAATAAATCAAATTTAATGCAATGTCTGACAGAAGGAAGGAGCCATGAATGTTTGTATGAATGTAATGAATGTATGAATGAATGCATGAATGTAACCTTGAAGTTAATATGAAATCAAAATTGACATTTTACTGTATCTAGGTATTTTACCTATTTACAGGTAAATATTTTAAACCAATTTTTTATTTTAAATTCTTTTATTCATGTAGACTTATGAGTTTTCAAATCATTAACATTGTTTAATCTATTAGGTATCATGAACATGTCAATACAGTGTTATATGACTATTGTAAAGGAGTTTCATTGCTGTAAACTACAGTATAATGCAGTCAGGGTGGTATTAAATAGCATTTTTGAATAATAATAATAATAATATTTAGTTTATATTTTTACCAAAAATTAACATGAATTTAATGAATTAGAGTAGAAATCATTGTTTTACATAATTGTTTTACATAATTTTTATAATTGTTTGTATTTTAATGAAATACTTTAAAAATGCATATCTGTATTTTTTCCTGTCTTTCAGATTTGAAGTATTCCTAAAAAATACATAAATATAAAAATATCTGAAATGCAACTTGTGCCTTATTTCTTGAGGATTATTGAGTTTCAGTGCTCTCTATCTATAGTCACATATTGTTTATATCTTGTGTTTGGATCATTTTTATGCTTAGTTTCCAGTCTATTGTGTTTGGGCTTCCTTTCTTTCTAAATTAAATGATTGACTTCATACGCTTATGTTGAGTGTCTGTTTCCACTCAGTTTGATGAGCTCAGGTTTGGCACAAACAGTACATTTTTTTGATTTAACGCACCGTCAGGTACAGAAAAAAACTCCAGATATCCCTGAAAGCAATCGCTTTAATTAAAGCTCAGACCACAACAGTGTATGTGTGTGCGTGAGTAAAATATGTACAGATATGTTTGGAATGATTTCTGCTCACTCTCCGATATTGTTTCTTGTCTTGCACATGGGAAAACTGACTGACTGACATTTATCTGTTTCTGTTTTTATTAGGCCTCTCTACAAAGTAGACAGCAAAGAAGCTCACTAGGATTTTGGAACAAGACACTCATTTTTCTTGTTCTTTCTCTGAGGCCTTGAAAATGGCCTTTGAGAAAATAGACCTCATCTTTGAAGGGAATTGAATTGCAGGGCCTTGGATTCTTTGGCTTTGCTTTCATTTACTTGGTGTTTCTGAGGATATTAAGGTTGCATTGTCCCCAAGCAGACTTCTGAGGATCATTCCGTTTCAGAAGTGGCCCATAAAAGGTTTGATTCACTCTGATCATCCACTCAGCCACTTCATGGCGGTGTCCTGATTGTGCTTTCAGATTGAATCAAGAGAAAATACAAAGATGACCCAGTATCATTAGAGCTTGAGACTGTGGTGTGGACCTCCAGTTTGTCATCACCACAGATTCTAGCAAGACCACATGCCAGAAAGATTGAGTACATGGGAAAATCTGCGGAAAAAGAATCATATTCCCACTTTCAAGTTAGGATATCTTTCAACTTCTTCCAATGTCGTACTGGAGAAGGATCTTGATTAATCCCTACTATGCTCTCAGGGAAGGTTATTAATTGAGCAGTTTGATGAATGAACACTTGCCTCTGAATTATGGGTATTCTGCAGCAGTAGAGCTTGCAGATTTACGGCGTTCTCCCTGGCGATGAGGGGGTTTAACTTCTCAGTCTGAAAGGCTAAAACCAGAGGAGGTTTGGGTAGAGAGTTGTTGGCTATCCTCCCTTTAATGTGTCTGTCAGAAGACCGCTGGGTAACAATTCACAAAGAATGCTAATTTGCATCTAAATCCGAAGCTGAAGTCTCATTGGCTGCTTGACGCAACATCACCATTTTGCCTCTGACTTTTTTTGAGTCTTTGAAATGAATGAATGAATGAATGAATGGATTGTAACAGAAAGTTTTAAGGCCTTCATGAATAATACAATGACCTCGGTATGTTCCAAAGAAGCTTCAGATTTCTTGTAGGGACACGTGGACATTTGTTTTTAGACATTTCCTTTCTGTCTGACCTAAATTTAGTTGCTAAACTTGAGTGCCTTGTAACTGAGGCCGTGATGAATTAATAATCAAGGCAAAGAACTTTGTGCTCAATCTTTAGAACTCAAAATAGCCGATTGATAGCGGAATAAAATACATTGTACTTTTTGCGGTCGGCTATGCCGCAAGTAACCAAACAAGCCTTGAAGCTCTTGAAGCCACCAGACGCTTTAAGATACGCCGTCCGCCTGTGCCAAAATATGAAAATTCTGTAAAATCGGCATCTGCAGCAAACTGTAATCAGGTCATGGCAATAAGTCCTGTCCTCCTTCACTGCTCCTTTTCAGGAGACCTTCATGAATAATCAGAGAAAAAACAGGCCACTGTTGGTCTTTGAAGTTTTCCATGGTACTAAAAATAATCCCATAATGCATTATAATGAAAAAACATTTGTTGGCTCCATCACTGCAGATGTAGTCAGAAAGCTTCAGCTGTAAACACAAAACAAAATCCAACCGCCTTGCAGAGAAACTGAGGACGTGTACTTGAAAGGGTAAGAGGTTATTTGGAATTTGATTGACATGTAGGGTCAGGTTTAGCCAAGATATATTTACATTATTAAACATATAAATGTGAAATATAAGTTTTTTTCTAACTTTTATATATATATTTTTTTCTGTTTCAGTCTTATAACATGGCAAATTGTGACATCTTATTTATTGTAATTTACTGACACCTTTCTACTGATAGATAAATGTCCTTAATGAATAGTCCACTTAAATATTAAAATTCTTTCATTCCATCCTACATGCTATTCCAAACTTGTAAGCTGCTTTTTTTTTGTTCATGGAACATTCTACATTTCATTCAGATAACATGTATCCATCTTTTTCTCAACTAATACAATTAATCGTGGTCAAAAGTGCCAATGGCATTTGCCCACATATTGGTACGTTCATGCCATGTTGTAATTACCGTAAATACTGTGAGATTACGACTTATAAAAAGCAATCACAGTCCTGTAGAACTTGTGTGGCGAGCAGGGCGGGGTCGAGGGACCGTGAGAGCGTCACGAGAGCCGGTGATAATGAGCGCCACCTATGAGCTACCGGTCTCTAGTCTCACGGAGGAGCGGAGACTTAAAAGGAGGAGCAACAACAGTGAAGGACGAGGGAGGACCAGGCCTGGAGTTTATGTTGAGTTTTGTGTGTGTGTGGGCGGCAGTCGTCCGTGAGGGACTACTGCCATTACTTTCATTTTGTATTTATGGTTTATTTCATTATTAAAGTCTGTGAAACATCTGCGCTCCTGCCTCCTTCCTCCCCGTACATTGAACTGCGTTACAACTTGTAAATTGGGAATTTTCTAGGTGTACCTTGTGACCCCTGTACCACATGACCACCCCCCCCCCCCCCCCCCCCCCCCAAATATCGTTTCTGTTATTTTAGGGAGTGTAAATCACACTGATGTATGTTTAAGTGTCTTTTTTTTTTGAGTACTTTTGGTTTTAGTTAGTTCTGTGATGCTATAATGAGTGTGTGACGTCATGATTGACAGCTTTTCTGAGTAAAGTTGTCATTTATGCAACAACAGACTTTTTCAGGATCTTTGGGAGGACATTAGAGCTTTAACTTTAATTTTTAAATTTTCATAGCTGTTTGTGGGCGGGGCCTTCACTTCAGGCTTCACTTTTCTACAATGGAAGAGAGTGAGGCTGGTCGTCCATCTTAACCATTCTCTACAGCGTTGCCATAGAAACGTGGTTGCTGTAGTTGTATGATAAAAAGCTATGCAAAGCTTTTGTATTACACAGTGAAAAAAAAGAAGGAACTGCATGAATCCGACACGAGGATAAATAATGACAAAATTAATATTTTGGGGTGAAGTAGCCTCTCTTATCGTCACTCACTGACTTTCCAGAAACCTCTTCCCTTTACAAAATCTATTTTCATCATCTCAATCTTCTCTTTATTTTTAACTGGTTACACTTTAGTCTATAATATCTTTACTCATCAAGAATAAACTTACTGTAGTAGTGTATGCTTATTTTATTTGTACAATTAAAATGTCATTAAATTTGAGTTTATATCTAAGCTCGGTGTTTGTTAAAAGTGGTTAATTAAAGTTATTATAAAGTAGGCTAATTATTGCACTGCAGAAGAGAGTATATGTGTATATGTGTCCCGTAAGGAAATCTGCAAAGGAAAGTGTTCTCCTTTAACTGCAGAGGTCTCCACATCCCCTCACACCTTTACCAGCCTGTGGTTCCTTCCGACAAAGAGAGCAAGAGGCGGAGGAGAGGAAAGAGATCGTAGATACGCATCCCAGTTGAAGTCAATGAGAACTTCTCTTCGGAGGAAACGGGCGTTTGTGAGGGAGCTTTCCGGACGTTTGGAGATCTCAGCGATGCTTTTGATGGTCTCAGCCGGTGATATCGTTCCGTTTATGTTCAGAACAAAACTGAGAGACCATTTCAATGAGTCAATGTGCTCGTTTTGAGGAGCAAAGGAGACGTTTCTGTAGGATTTTCATTCCGGAGACGTGATGTCTGCCAGCGCTCGTGCCCTGCTCTTGGGTAAGTTTCCTCCTCGTGCTTGTGTGAGTGATGTTTCTGCAGCGAGTGTCATATGGCATCAGTTGTAGAGATTGGCAGACTTTATAGTAGTTTACTTGGTGGGTGATGTCAGTAGTTTCTACTAGTGTTACTTTTACTCGACAATGAACAAAAATAAGGGATCAGGTTATGGCAAGCTGTATTAACATTTCCTTTAAGTGTGCTAGTATCTATCTTTATGTTTCAACTTCTTATTTTAAGTTGGCTACTAGCTTTTCTCCCCTTTTTTCTACAGTGATTTTCACTATTCCATGTGTGTGTGTGTGTGTTTGAGTGTGTGTGTGTGTGTGTGTGTGGTAACAAATGTCAAATTTTTTGCCAAATAATTCTATGGGGGTTCAGGTGTCAACTTTTCACTTCCGATTCTTTTCCAGATGTTGCTGCCATAATTTATTTTACTTGTTATATGTAAGGGACTAGTCAGAATAACTATGTTATATTTCAAACTTATTAGTGATTAAAAAGGAATTAAATATTAAAGTGGCTTGCCATAACCAGGTATACTTCAACCTTCTTTGTGTTCTGTATTATTCAGCATCCGGATATATTATGCATTCATTTATTAATGCTTTCCTGTCCATGAATTAAGTTATGTTTTCACGTTGTCCACAATTGATTTCACTGTCTTTTGTACAAACTCTCTGCTTTGGAATATTTTAAACGATACAGTGCTGAAAGATAATTAATATAATGTTGATTTTGAATTACTTTAAAAAATTTCTGTATTGATTTTGCATTTTTCTGTAATTGAAAATGCAGGTGTTTAAGTCTGACATGAAGTCGGATGGAAAGGGACATTTTTTGGTCTGAAGCAGCATTAAATGTCTCTGCACATTTTCCAGATTGTGCATTTTTGTGTTAAGTCAGGTCCCTTCTATAATTTTATGTTAAAAATATGTAACAAAAAACAGCAACAGTTTAAACCCAAGAGCTATTTAAATGTCAGAAGTCTCTCTCAGTACATCTCTCAACATCACTATTTCAGTTATACAGTAAAATGGGCCAGTGTTTCAAAACCATCATTGTGAGCAAAGAAATGAATGGTATGTAATGTGAAAAGTCGCTATTATTATTTTAGGGTATTCATCTTATATTTTACCCTTTAATAATCTGTAAAATGAGTTTCTGTAAAGTTTTAGGCTGTAATTCTGTGTAAAAATGTTGCATCAGCCCTAAACTTTGCTGCGTGTGTCTTATTTCCATTTGACGGCTGGAGAATCAATACATGAGTTTGACGGTGTGTGTAAGCCATTTGCCTTGTAATGCGATATATTTCAGAGTAGCTCTGGATATTCAATGAGGAAAAATGTGGGCGAGACTTGATTTTATCCTTCGGGAATTGATTGCATCAAGAAAAGATGTCTCTGAATGAAAGGTGTTCAGAGGAGAGTGAATGAAAAAAATAATAGGGCTTGATGACGTCAGACGAAAAGGTAGCTATTGTGTTTTTATGAAAAACTGCAGTAAGAAGCATTTTTCATTTGGAATAACTGCAAGACTAGAAGCAAGTAATACTCATTTAATGTTGACTCAAGTTCTGTTGTTCTTCATGCTCTGTAAATTACCACAACCTGTGTGCGTTTTTTTACTGAAGTATTGTGACTAGACAATAAGTGGCACAGAGAGACGCGAGGCGCTTGAGTCCTCAGACTCGCTCACATACAGCAGCAAACGCCACAGCAATTATCATGATGAGCGCTTTCATTAGTTGCATTAAAACAACCGTGCTAGACGTGTGCACAACATATCACAACACCGCCATTCACCCCCCCCCCCCCCCCAGACACGCTAACCCAACACAAGAGTAGCTGAATAGCTGTTTGTCTGTCTGTCTGTCTATCTAATTGAATTGGCTTTGGCTTTTCCTCTGGAAATAATTGATTGTCTAATAGTAAAGCACATCATCTTCCCTGTAGCATCAATTATCACTCCTGCAGTTCTAAATAGATGTTTTCCGAGCAGCACAAACTATTTTGTCTGTCCGATTATTCTCTCACTTTGTTGCTCTATTGTTTTTTCCTCAGAAATGTGCTCAGGATACAATGCCAATCCAAAATGTGTTACTAATCAGGTTATATTAGAAGGGATGGAAATATGCATTGAGACCTTTTTCATTAAGTTGAAGTGATATTTTACATTCAGTTTTAAGATTTGGGCAACAAAATGTTAGATATAAAAAAAAATAAGGCCAGTTATAATGTCAGTTATCTGCTTTTATAGATTTTTTAAGATCTATATAGTCCAATAAGCATATTCATATTCCTATTTTTATATAATTTATTATTGAACGTATTTATATATTATTACAAATTTTTACGATTTGCGGAACCAATTGTTGGATATATAAAAATTAGGCATGCATTTATAATTTATATTAACTGACATTTTGCGTGCTCATTACCTCTATTATATTATATTATGCATTTTTATGTATGTATTAGTATTAATCAGTTTTTGGGAAACAAAAACCCTAGTAATTTAATAACACTGTTAAATGTCATTTTCAGGAAATCACAAAATAAAAATAATATTTTTTTCATATTGTACATTGAAAAATCCATTTGTATATTAATCGATTGATTTCAGTTTTTTTTTTTCAACAACATAGCATAGAATTGTAATATCCTCCTGTTGTTTTTATTATTGACCATAACATAAAATAATTACGTGTATCAGCAAGAATTTTAATATCGGTGCATCCCTAAACCAAGCTTTTTCTCTTGCTTAATGCATATTTGTTGCGGCATACTCATAATAAAGAGTGTGCTAAGAAGCAGATCTAAGATCAGTCTATTTTTAGATGGATCTCCAGGGGCAGAAAAGTATCTGTCAAGTATAAAGATGACATGGGCATCCACAACCAGAGGTCAGGAAGTGACATCCTGCTGTGTGCTGCCTTCCCCTTCTTTCAGTCTCTCGCTCTCTCTCTCTCCCGCTCGCTCCCTCTGCCCTGTGAATGTTGCTGTCAAACAGACTTTAATAACAAAAGCTGAGTGTAGCGTTCTGAAACATGGAGTATCTCCTTATTTGACCTCAGTGTCTCTAACCCTAACCCTGATGAAACCGCGACCTTTCTATGCCAGAGGCCCAATCGCTGCGAGCATCTGCCTTTACTTACTCAAATGCAGTGAGATAATGGCATCATTTGTGTGCCATCAAAGAAAAATGTTTCTATGTCATACCAAATGTTTTCTTCCTAATATTTCATGACAAAATGACATTAATATTTAATAGTTTGTTTATAATTTATTAATTTATGCTTGCTAAATGGATGTCCCTGCATTACTTTCTTAGACACCATAAATACTGTATAATGGCTTCAGTAATGAAACCATTTGTACAAAGAAGCTTGATACACTTCCCACTGGATTATGAGCCATATTAAAGTACACACAAAAAGCTGGGAGTAACTAGCCTATGTGTGTGTGTGTGTGTGTTTTTGGACGGCTGTGGTAATTTAGTAGCTTAAGTCAGGAACTGTAGTGGGGTTTTTTTTCAGCACCTAGCTAATTCAGCTCCCGATGAGCCCGGTTTCACATGGACCATGTCAGCTGTGTGTGTGTGTGAATGTCCCCATGGGGACCCAGCGTTGTCTTTAATTAGTAGAGCACATCACAGCAGGGCCGGCCCTCACTGAGAGACGTGTCATTCCGTTCAGAGAAATCACAGTGACATCCTTTCTCCCACCAGACACACAGCACCAGCCACTTACCTCCTGTGTATACACACACACAAACACACACACACAGTTTTACATGCACAGACTCACATGCATGCGCACACATGCATCAATCACATGTACAAGTACATGTGCACAACACATCCAGATAACAGTCCAGCAGTGTTGCAGTGTGTGATGTCTGTTTTGATGGGTGTCATGAAAGTGAAATTGTACCTTGTCTTATTGACCGTATGACATCTTAACAACAAAGGATTGATAGAAGATAAAAAGAACCAGAGGTATACTGTATATATCTTACATTTGACAGTAATTACATTTATAATTTTCCAAAAGATATTTATACCAAATAAATGCTGTTCTTTTGCTGTTCTTTCCATAACAATGTTAAGGAGCACAACTGTTTTCAACATTCATAATAATAAGAAATATGGAATGGTTTCTAATGGACCATGTGACTCTGAAGACTGGAAGAATGATGCTGAAAATTCAGCTTTCCATCACAGGAATAAATTGCATTACAATAGTTGTTTAAATCGTAATAATATTTGACAATTACTGTTTCCAATAAAACAAATGCAGGTTATTTTATATGTGTGTAAAATATTTAAGATATTATATATAATATCTTAAATATTTTACACACATATAAAACAACATGCTATGTTCAAAGGTTTTTATGTTTTTAAAACAACATGTATTTGTTTGATCGAAACTACTACAATGGAAACTGTATCATTCTTATCATTCTTTGCATTTATCGATTTATAATATATACAATATTACTGTTTTCATTGTAGTTTTGATAAAACAAATGCATGTTATTTTATATATCTTAAATATTATATATATATATATATATATATATATATATATATATATATATATATATATATATATATATATATATATATATATATATATAAGTTTAGCCTTTCGTATCTTGAGGTACTATATATATATATATATATATATAGTACCTCAAGATACGAAAGGCTAAACTTACAAAAAATCCAAGTTACGAAAGCAAAGACGAATAATTTTACTGCTCTACATACAAAAAGTTTTCAAGATACGAAAGGTTTCTGAAAGTCCGATATTCGCCCCATAACAATTTTGAAACTCGCGCCGCACGCCGCCATCTTAGTTATATTAGACTCGCCACCATCCTCCTGCTCTCCCATTGGTTCCTGATGCTAGCCAAGCCATGAGATCCTTCTCTCTAATTGGACAGCATCCCTCCCATCATGCATCTTCTATACGTACGTGCTGGCGTGCTTTAGCTCAGCCACTCCGCACCCGAAACTTTACCGTACGAAATCGGCATTCGTAGGTAAGCTAAGGTAAGCTTCGACATTTTACGTTATTTCATTGTTTATAGGTCAATTTAGCTTTATTATGAAATTTAATTAAAATTCATTTTAATTGTTGGGTTGTTTTTGGAGGGCTTGGAACGGATTAGCCATTTTACATGTAAAATGTGTTCCAAGATACGAAAAACTCATTATACGAAGGCCGCCTCGGAACGGATTAATTTCGTATCTCGAGGTACCACTGTATATATATATATATGCAGTATATACAGTAATATTGTATATATTATAAATCGATAAATGCAAAGAATGATAAGAATACTAAACTTAGTGTTTCTTTTACATGTCTGTAAACTGTGTTGTTTTTCTGGTGAAGTTTTAATTTTATTTGCTTGTTTTTAAAATAGCCAAATCAGTGGTCATCCAATTTAATTCTATAGAAATGAGTAAACTTCAAAAAAGAAAATTCTTGACTCATGTCAAACAACATTTTGGCTGGCTAGATAATGAATTCTTAATGTAAATTGAAGGTCGGACTCAATTATACTTCCTAAATTTAGACATGTAATTAGCTAGCTAGAGACAGACTATTGTGAGAGCATTCTCATAGTCTTGTAAAGGATGTTTTACCTTCCCTCTGCCCATCCCTTGTGCTTTTAGTGTATGTTGGTCATCATTGCTTTATAGAGTCTCATGGCGTAGGCCACTCTGACCTACAAATCTCACGGCACTCAGAGACACGAGTGAGAAAAACGGCAAACAAATTGTGGAGAAGCATTTGAGGCCCCGAGCTGGAATGATCTCCTTTACTCCTGCTTTTCCTGAGACACCGTGAAAGGTGGTTAGGTTTACTGTAATCCAAACCACATGCTCTCACCTCATGCTTTCATTGTGGAAAAACCAAAATATTTCTTTCAAAAATATTTGGGGGAGGTTAGCGTTTCAGCGTTACCTCTGGATTTATAGGCAGCCCGACAGGATGATGATGTTACCTGAGGCGCTGGCGGGGATTTGCAGGGTGTTTTTTGAGAAAACACTACTGATACTTTTTTATAAAAAAAATAAAAGGTTTTCTAAAAGGTTCAGTTTTTTTTCTTTTGCTTTTGACCACCCTGAATATGAGTTTGTACATTTGGATAAGAATCGCATTTCTTGAAAAACAAGGGAGGGAAAAACAAGGACTAGTGTGGAATATTATTTTTTCTAAGCTTTTAGTGCCAAGAATGAAACTAAAATCACACCCCTCCTCCAGGTCTACAAACAGTTCGCTCTAAACATTTATTAACTCTGCTGTCTACTGCCCATTTGATAAATGAGCAAAACCTTTTAATATGAGATGCCAGACAAACAAAGGGTGATGGATGTGTTTAAATATATTAATTAATCTTGTGCATTAAAGTTAATGTCCATGAATAGCATCTGTTGTCGATTAACACAGAATATATATATATATATATATATATATATATATATATATATATATATATATATATATATATATATATAGTTAAAGTGAACAAAAAAAAAAACATATTTGCTATATTGCACTTACAGTGGAAACCTGGCAAGTCACCAGAGGGTAGAAAAGGAGAAATATAAAGCATTTTAAGCACTTACATGAATTGTTTTTGAGCTGTCTAAATCATTTTTCTTGGTGGACAAACTTCTGGTTATGCATTTCTGACAGATAACGTTGTAGTTGGCACACATGCTGTAAGAAGCTAATGAGGTTTTCTCCTCCTCTCTAGTTCATTCTTGCTTTCCCTTACTTTTTTACGGAACATATGGCACCAGCACTTCTTTTTACGAGTCGTTAGACGTAGCTTCTTAAAGAAATTTAGCCGTTCCACTTCACTGCACATGTGTGAATTTTTTTGCTCTAATTGCTCCTGTTGAATCAGTGCGTTCTTTCACCTACAGAAAAAAAAAAGCAGCAGCAGTTTTTGCCATCTCACATCGCTCATCCGTTCACGGTTAATACACCCAGAAGGAACACCCGCAGGCTACATTTGGCAACTTTCTGATTATGGTGCAGTATTCAATATGTATTTAAAATTAGGTGTCTCTTGAACGAAATACAGCACAGAAAGCTCTGGGAAAATGCAAGTTCATTTAATATTTTATTTTTGGGCCACTCTATTATGCTATTTTAAAGGTTCCTAATTTCGTTTTGAACGGATCCTACAACAGGTTTACATCAAAGGGTCAAAAACACTTTCATTTTTTTTTCATAAAATATGCTGCACATCACCACATTCGTCAGATGATTTAGTCCCTCCTTTCTGAGAGCCTACTCTTCTCTGATTGGCCAGACGGCCCAGTCTGTTACAATTGGTCTACCGATTACAGCATGTCAGAAGCTAAACGCCCTTCACCATGACTGAACTTCAGCTCCGGAGGCTTCCTAAAGCTTACTTACTTACACACTGTAAAGACAGTAACGAGGACCTTGATTTGATCATATCAATCCGAGCACGAGTCTGATGATGAAACATTAGAAGAACTAGTTATTCAACCCGAACCTCCATTGCAAGGGTGACTTGAGCATGGCGTTTCTCAGTGATGTGCTACTCAGTTTGAGGTACATTATGAGACGCTACAACTGTATTTACTCAAAGTAGTAAGAAAGACAGACAATCTTCATAAATAGACTTAATTTTAGGTTATAGTGGACTCACAGCTGATTTAGTAATAACGTGTAATGTAGTAATTACGTGAGTACACAATATTAAACACAAAGCTACGTATTTTGGACACCCAGTAGAAAATGTTTGCATCAATAATTAATACTTCTGGGAGCAAGCTGGTCAAAATAGAGTACTGACCCATCATTCAAGAGCAAGTTTTTTGCAAATCCCGTGTTGAAGGGCGGATCAAGTCGTTTGCGAGCGGACAACAAAGAACATAGTATTATGTAAATGTGTTAGCTAGTGATGTGTAGCCATGAGGGGCCCTTTAATGATATGTGAAGAGAAAGTGCTGTGGAAAGACAGATGGAATGGGATTAGAATACGGCACAGACTTAATCAAACCCATTGCTGCCTCCCATTGCATGCTATCCATCCTAAGCAGTATGCAAGATTAGAATTAGCTCATCTAATGCTGCCTTCACATGCAATATAACATTTTTTGTAGTTCCCACTTCTGAAGCTGTGATTACGAGCTTGTCGCATACTAGTGATTTGTTGTCAGAAAGAACAGAAATCATGGAGGACATCAGGTATGTTCTTGCCTGTTTATTGGGAAAATCTTATTAAAGCCAGAACTATATTTACATTTACACTTATGCATTTGGCAGACGTTTTTATCCAAAGAGACTTACATTGCATTCAAGGAACACATTGACATTCTAATCAGTTCTTGGTTTCCCTGGGAATCGAACCCATGACCTTGGCGTTGTAAGCGCCACACTCTACTGTTTGAACAACAGTAAAGCCGTTATTGTCCTATTCATTGATAACCATATAAAAATTAATCTAGATAGTGTGGGAACGATTTGGAAATCCATTGCCGCTTGTATATATTGTATATATTTCTTATTTTATATATATTTATTCCTTTCTATTCCTTACTTTTACACTTCAGTTTATGTAACAAATTATTACTTAAAGCCTTTCTTTGCTTTTCTGTATTTTTCCATAGAGTAAGGATGAATATTGTCTGCGCTTCTCAACAGATAGAACATGTTATCAGAATGTTTTGAGAGTCTCTGTTGATAGTTGGAGCCTGAGCCGAGTTCAGCCTTGGAGAAGCTGTGTATCTGTGTGTGTGTGTTAATATGGTCTGTATTGGTGAGAATCAGAAACATTTAACCGTCATCATTGACGTAGTTAGTAGCCTCTGTTAGAGTATAATCGCTGTAACAATGTTATTGTAAGTGAGGCGGCCTACGAACTCCTTGTGAGACTTGAAGCTTCTGCTGATGAAACTGCAAACTAAACTTCATTCAACATATCTGGTCCTTGGGTCTTAACTGTAAATCCCCTACAATAGTCAGCATGCTGGCACTTCTGGAATTTCAGTCAAAATATGTATAAAAACAATATCCTTCAAATTGTTATTCACAAATGTAAATATGCACCAATGTAACGACAAAGCGTTGTAGCTGTTAAAGAATACCAGTCACAGTTGCAAGCGTCCCCCTTCAGCCATGTTTAAAGTGTACGGCTCGCGCAACTCGGGAACTTGCAGTATGTATCGTAAATATCACAATGTCTGTTTTTTTTCTCTCTCAATATTGTGCAGACCTATTCTAAAATATCACAGGTTGAATTGACAGTTTCCACTTTAAACTGCAGTATTAGCAGTAAGTGGACCGCTGAAGGTCCTGCCTGAAATAACCCGAGTCTCTAGTCGGTAAAATTGGGTTCACCCTCCCCAGCCCTCAGGAGCTGACACCTTCCTCCTATTGTTAGTTAAATACCGAGGGCTTGTGTGTGTGCGTGCTGTGAAAAGCTGTATTTTAAAAGGACTGTCTGGTGTTATTTGCAGTACGGAGGAGGACGAGTCAATACAGGTGCTGCCTCGGCCGCGTGTCAGGCTGCTGTTTCCTGCTGCGTCTATTCTGAGCAGCTTTACCTTGGCGCTCATGCAGTGTGACAGCTTAACTGCAGTGCGCGTCCCTCCTGGAACAGACGAAAGCCGAAGGTCTCGCTCAGTTGCCCGGTCTTCCTCAGCGTGAGCCGAAATCTGGCATTTAAAAAGAGGCATGCCATTTACTGTGTCCAGCAACCGAGGAAAAAACAAGATCCTAGGAGAAATCTGCCATGGGATAAAGGTTAGGTGGATGAAGTCGTTTTTTGTTTGATTTTATTATTTATAGGCCAGGCTGAATTTCTAATAGAAAGATGTTCAATCTTATTTTCTCTGAGGAGTATGGTGGTTTCAATTTTCACTCAAGAAAATTCTGTCATCATTTATACACCTTCATGTCATTTTTATCCTGTTTGATGGTAGTTCTTCTTTGGGGAAAAAAGGAGAAGTTTAGCAGTAAGTTGATGTACATTTACATTTCTGCATTTGGCAGTCGCTTTTATCCAAAGAGACTTACACTGCATTCAAGAAACACATTGACATTCTAATCAATTCTTGCTTTCCCTGGGAATCAAACCCATGACCTTGGTGTTGTAAACACCAATGCTCTACTGGTTGAGCTACAGGAAAGCTATTCAAAATCAAATTTTTGTCCTGAACTTCCGATCTTCGCCATGTATTTTCAGTCTGATCCCAAATCAGAAGACAAAACTACACTTCATCTCTATGTTTTTTTGCGTAATCCTATGGTTGCATCTCTCTCGTATCTAATACTAATGACATGCGCAGATTGGTGGACAGGGCTAAAGGGCTTCCGCACTGATGCGGAAGTAGCTGGAAGTAGGTCTATGATGTTTTTGGTTTAAAAAGGAAGTTTTGAGTTCTAAACAAAAAGCTTACAATATATTTTTATAGTACAATAACCTCTTATGTCAAAATTTGATTTCTCAAGACCCCTTTAAACATTTCAGGTAGTTGCCAAGAAAACTTATTTTCTTTCTTTTTTTTACTTGATGAACAAAAATAACTAAAACTGAAGTAATAAAAGCTATACAGAGATATAACAAACTAATAAAAATGACGAGCACAACAAAATTACTCAAATTAAAACTAATTCATTTTAGTATTAACAAAAATTAAGATTAGTATCTTAATTGATACTAAAATAACACTGGAAGAGAAAAAAAAGAAAGAAAATCTCCAAAATTGGATTCACATTCATGAAAATTCAAATAATATAAATGAAAAGATGAGCTATGGCAGTGGTGGAGATTTTCAATTAATTGTTGTTATAAATCTATTCTAAGAATTGAAGTGATCAAACTTATGGTGTTTTTATGGTGCATTTTTGCTTGACAGCATCTGGTAACCATTTACTTTCATTTTATGGAAAAGAGTAGCTTACAACAGTGGTCCCCAACCCCCGGTCCACGGATCAAATGGTACCGGGCCACGGAGCGAATTCGTGGACCGGTCCGTGAGCGGCTGCAAGCGGCTGTGGCACTGTAGCTTTGGCGCTGAGGAGGTGTCTCAACAATCTCGCGCGCGCACCCCCCCCCCCCCCCCTCCCTCCATCAACAATCTCGAGTAGTCACCGGTAAAATTATTATTAAAAAAATTCACACGCTTACCGGTCCGCGCCAGAAAAAAGGTTGGGGACCACTGGCTTACAACATGCAAATGAACTCGGTTCCAAACATGTTCCTATCACTCCTTTTTGTGTTCAACAGAAAAGAGCGAATAATTACTTTATCACCTTTAATCACTAGGAAAACATTCTATCCGAGGTTTAATTTTTTTTATGTCAAAACAAGAAGAAATGCATTAAGGCAAAGCGGAGCGATAGGGAATAACAAGGCCTTCCATCCAGCCGAACGTCTCTTGATTTAACAAACATTACTCATGTCAACAGCGTATGTCTCTTTATTTTTTTTCCCTCTCTCCGCTGACCTCTCCTCTGCACTCCTCCTGTGACTTTGAGTAATGCTGAAACCAGGACAGAGTTTCCTCTGCCTTCCCTTAATGAGCTAATTAAGTCAGTGGCTTGCAGTTTTAGTGTAGCTGTTGGTAAGAGGAGCTTTCAGCAAACACAGACTTTAGGTTTGCATGGAAAAGCATCTCTGACACTCCATGGAGACTGTGCGTAACAGCTTTTGTTGGGTGAACGCAGATCTTAGAAGGCTATGACAGTCTCCAATGGCATCTTCTTGGACTGTCTGCTGACTGTCCAATGCATATTGCTTATAAAAATGTAATATATTGTGCATTTATGAGATGCTTTTATCCAAAGCGACTTACATTGCATTCAAGGAACACATTGAATCAGTTCTTGCTTTTCCTGGGATCGAACCCATGACCTGCTCTACTGATTGAGCTACAGGAAAGCTGCCTTTGGTGAAAGTTGTTGGTGGCTTTATATGCATTTACAGTACCATTCGAAAGTTTGGGATCAGTACGATTTTTTTATCCTTTTTTGAAAGAAATGAATACTGCTTTCAGCGTTAAATTGATCAAAAGTGACAGTAAAAACTTTTACATTGGTAAAAATGATTTATTTTTCAAACAAATGCTGTTCTTTTGAACTTCCTATTCGAAAAATCTATCATTGTTTCTACAACAAACAAAAAAATTAAAGTGCTCAATTGTTTACAACATTGATAAAACTAAATAAATGTTTCTTCAGCAGTGATTCATTGAAAGTCTTTGGGATGTTCTGGAGGAGACTTTACAGAGTGCTGGACTCTTGCGTTCTCAATAGAACATCTTACCCAGAAATTGAAGCACCTCTTGATGGCAATATCAGCTTTCCTGTATCTCAAACAGTAGACTTTCAGTGAATTTAAGGTCTGGACTCATCAAGTGCCAGTTCATTTGTGAAAAGGATTCTTCACGCTTCCTCCCAACCATTCTTTCAGCCTGATGCATCTTGACATTGTCATCCTGGAATATGACATGATGTGTCTTCCTACATGGTTGTTTAAGAAATAAAAAGCTACACACTCCATCAATTAGGGTTAGAGGAACGGATGTCATATGCTAGAAACATAATAATCACTGAAATAATGATCCCATCATAGACTCCTCAAGCATTTGCCTATTTAAATCCAAACAGCATCTTTTTTTTGGCCATGCAGTGTATTTTACAAAATGTCTGTTTTGAATGTATTTTGATGATATACCTGCAGCATTATCCATGAGTATAAGACACTTCTTCAAAAGCGTAATGACTCGAGACTTTTGAACAGTAGTGTAAGCGGTCCAGACTTTACAGCAGTCGTCAAAAGCACATCTGTGTGAGACAAGAACAACAGAAAGAACTGCATTAGCACACCTCAGCGTTTATCTGTTTTCTATCACACAGATGATTTAATGATGATTGTTTTAATCTAACGTGTCAGTGCTGCTTCCGCAGAAAGACCTAAACAGTCACTCTAGAATAAAACAGCAGTTGAAATGTGTCTTCAGGGGAAGTGAGTGTCTTCTCCTCATTACCGCGTGAGGATCTACATGACGCTGGAGATTTTGACCAACTTTGACGGCGTCGTCCGATCTCGTCTGACTCATGTGAGATGACTGCAGACTCATTATCAACAGACCCCCCCCCCCCCCCCCCCCCCATCCATCATTCTTCGATGGCATGGATCAGCGTTAGAAAGATCCGAGATGACCTTGCGTTATGCAAACGCATGACACCTCACTCTTTGCAAGAGGAATGACTGTGTACGTTCTGTGCGGATCCTCGAGTATGTGAGCGGAAAGCTAGCTGGAGGGAACGACGGAGCGTGTATGACTGCTCATCCCATGCTGTGAATGTGTGAGAGACAGATGTCAA
Organism: Rhodeus uyekii; assembly: GCA_037043235.1. Lineage (NCBI taxonomy): Eukaryota > Metazoa > Chordata > Actinopteri > Cypriniformes > Acheilognathidae > Rhodeus > Rhodeus uyekii. The sequence continues at coordinate 1,051,559 of JAWRVZ010000069.1, forward strand.
GGTTAGCTGAAGTGAAGGCACAATGCATTCTGCCGTCAGCGTGTGATCTTCAGAGGAGAACAGAAAGAAAAAAAGCTATGTGTGGAATGGAATGCTAGGCTTCCACATACTGCAGTATATACTCTACTCTCAGGGTCCTAAATTAATTTTTGTGTTCAACGTTAAATTAATTTAAGAAAATATCAGCAATGCAACATTTTGTTTTCTTTTATACAGTGGCGTTCACTTATCTCGAGTCACAGTTAATTCGCCAATCCTATTATGTCGACGTTTTTGAAGTGGAACCACCAAACTCCCTATTTGTCGTAGTATTTTCAATTCTTTAATGTCGATTCCTTAATGTCGCCAAACACTAATATCTCGAGCAAAAAAGAGGGACAAAGTCGTCACTTCACATGGTTATCTCGTGACTCATGAGCGTACCTAGTTCACTGCGCAAACGCTGAGTTTGCGTTGCACATGGACCGCGGTCCTGGTTGCTCTGTCAGTGACGCTTTACTCACAGCGCCGCACAGGACTCTGTGAAGTGAAAGCACATTCACGTTCTTACAAGAGCTGCCTTGGGTCCACCCCCATCCCAAAGCCTCATCCGCTTCTGTGTGCACATAAAGCCCGCCTTCTCTGATTTGATTGGTCTTCTCAAATATTTTGACATTGGTCAGTAACGAGCGGTAACGACCAATGAGTATAAGGATTAGATGAACAAACACACACACACACACACACACACACACACAAACACATCCTGCTTTTGTTCTGAAGTGTGCTCTGCTCAGCGCTGCTGGCAAATCTCTGCTGTTGCCTTTTGTTGTTTGCAAACATATACAGTGTATGTATATTTTTATAGCATGCCGATCGCTTCATCAAACAAATTGCCATATTGGGTGTTGGTTATCTTGCTAAACGGTTATCTCGACGCCTTTTTGCAACCCCCGAGGCCGTCGACATAACCAAACTCCACTGTATTATACTTATTTTAATTTAATTTTTAAATTTTAATTTTTTGCTGTATTTTGTGACAAACATATATATGAGATCAGCCAGTCTGTTTAAATGGTACCTGTCACAAAATTTGATTTTGTTCCTTAGTGGCATAATGCAAGGAGTATTTCTTATAATTGTCTCCATAAGGTATTGAGGTAAAACAACTTTATAACGTATTCTTTTATGCAGGAGTTGCGACAGATTTGATTTGTATTTCTTTCATTTTATATTGTAAAATTTAGACAAATGTTTTAAAATGCAGATTGAATCCGTGTGTTATGTTGCCATTCCTAATAAAGTTACTGGTCGAACCGTCAGGCATGATATTTAAGGCCCAGTCACACAGCGAAAACGCATGAAGAACGCTCGAATTACGCACAGATTTTTGTTTCTGCGCGGAGCATGCGTAATTCGTTGGTGGAACGAACGAGGACCATCAGTGATTGTAAGTGGATGTGCGTTGAAGGTGGTTTGTGCGTGATTTTGAGTTTTGAACGGTTCAAAAATTTCCGTGTGCGTTATTCATGAGTCGGCGTGCGTAGTTTATGTGTTGAGTAAGCGTCACATGCGCGGGACACGCGTCGGCCGTCAGCATAGGCGGAGTTTGGGGGGGGCTGGGGGGGGCACTGCCCCCCCAGACCAGAGCCAATTAATGCCTGCCTTGTGCTTTGAATATTTTTTTGTTATTACAGAATTCATATTTTCTCGTTTTATTTGTCTTATCTTATTAGTTCTGTGTATAGAATGAGTAAGATATGGCTAATTAATTTTTGATTACTGTATTTTTTTTGTTATTACTGTAGCTTTATTACATTTTCCCGCGATTTGCGAATCTCAAAGTATCGCGGTACGTGAGTGGACGCTCTTCTCGTTCTGTTTTACGCGCTGAATAAACAAACTGGACATTCGTCGTTTTTTTAATAAATCCACTACTAAAAGTGTCAAATCTATCAGAAGAGAAGACAGTGGACATCTACGCATCTCGGAAAAAGAGGCGGCTTCTTCTGCATTAGGTAAGATATTGTAATGTCTGAAGTAGTTCTATGACAGGTCCAGGGAGGCTCTGTTTATGAACTTTAATCGGAAAGAACAAAAACACACTGTAACAAGCGCACCCGTCTATTAAACACACTCGCTTTTTTCGCCGCACTTCTCAACTCCCCGTGTTAACCCTATCACTGCCGATGCAAAACAAAACAGCAACTATAAAGAGTCTGTTCTATTCGCTATTCTTTGTATAAAGCAGTGGTTCTCAAATAGTGGGGCGCGCCCGCGTGACCCTGGGGTACATGCTTTTTTTGCCAGGGAGTAGGTTTTCTTGCACTGAACAAGAGCAGCATATATGAAGTTACCGTCCCCTCATCCTTTGACATGTACGATCACAGTTCATATGTGTCACGTGATCAACCACTAAATTCACACGTGTTTTCACGCGATATCTGGCACTGATCCAAAAATAGAAGCGCTCAGAGCTTGTCATTTATCACAACAATTCAGTGTTTTCGACCACATAAGATTTCTTTTAGGTTTCAACAAGTTGAGCCAACAAGTTGGTGACTATTTTTATTTGAATTATCTATTATACAACGCTTTTTGTGCCTGCGGTATGTCAGGTGACAAGCATGACGCCTTGCCATGGAAACAATAAGGCGAAAGTTCCAAAAAAATCGTTTACCTCTTCCTAGGGGGGCGTGACAGAAAAAAATTGAGAAGCACTGGTATAAAGTCATTGTTCATTGTAAATGTATTTTATATGTAGAATGAATGATATATAAATATGAAATAAAAAGAAAATCTGAGCTCGTGGTCTGCTGGTCTGGTAGGTGCCCCCCCAAGCACAAAAGTGAAACTCCGCCTATGGCCGTCAGTGCTTATGCGTCGGAACTGGTTCGAAAGCGCGCACGTCCACTGACGCCCCACCTTCATATCACTCATGAACCATGCACGTATCACGTTCATTCCACTGATAATGCGGATTCTGAAAGTGCTTGTGGAACGTTCGCAAAGCGTGCGTGTTTGGACGCGCTCCGTCAGTGATTTATGCGTAAGGCGTGCGTCGAATGTTCGTGGAATACTTTGGTCAATTTCTCGACGCACAAGCACGCACAAACCCAATCTGTTCGTGATTCGTGCGTTCTTCATGCGTTTTCGGCTGTGTGACTGGGTCTTTACTAAACAGCCAATTTTCTCACTTTTGCTGCTTGGTAAGTGTTCATTTTGACCCAGATTATACATTAGTAAACTTTTCCAACTGTAGTTTGCTACATTACTGTCACTACCTCGTCACATGATGAGTTTAATCCAGTTAATCTCAGAAATAAATATCGTTATGTGCACGGGTGCACATAACTGGTAAGCAGGTACGCATGCGCAACAAAAATCAGAAATGCGTAGGCCCACTTGAGTAACTAAGCGCCTTTGCGTACTTAACCGATCTTCTCATCTCATCGTACACAACCTTACAGTAAGAGATGTCCAAAAAGCAACAGACATTAAGCAGCTTTTTTGGCGTTTCACCACCTTCAAAGAAACGCCAACTGGAGCCTGAGCCGAAAAGTTAACGATGAGCGCACTGAAGTGCATATCATTCACGTGAAGGGGGCACGCGGATCATGCAGAGCATCGCTCACGGCAGGGGTCGGAAACATATGGCTCGCGAGCCATATATGGCTCTTTTGACACCGCCCTCCGTCTACAGATCGATTGCTCCGCTACTTCCGCGTTCACGAAGGACAGGTAGATCGCGCCGCAGAGGACAGTGGAGGCGACAGTGAAGAGGACAGTGATGGCAACACGGAGGAGGACAGTGAGAAAGACTGCACTTATTAAGACAATGCTACATATGTGAGTACCAAACACAATCTCCTGGTACTCACCTGAGTAAGTCACTGAAAAAGTTATGTGCACCCCTGGTTATTTGGCAAGTTTTTGTGTAAAAATGGCAACGTTTGGCAGCCTGATCTAATAATTAGCCAAAAGGTTGCATTAAAATTCACAGCCCATAATACTTCTGATTTATTCATCACATGGAAGATCAAGCTTGAGAGCAACGCTTTGTGTTATTTAGTATAATATTGTGCAGTATGCTTTTTTGTAGCTAAATGTTGAACGTATGCTATTCTGAACAGGCAGCGAAAAGTGTGTCTTGGCTTTTAGGAGAAAGGATATTTGATTTCCTTTCATTATCTGCCAGATTGTCATGGAAGACTCTTCTAAGTAGAACCAGGTGTCTGGCAGGCTCATCTCTTTCTCTTCCACTTTCTTTCGCCTTCCTGTCTTCCTACCTGGTTCCTGCCTCTCTTCCTGCCAGTGCTCTGGCTCAGCTGGAGAGGCTTGTCTCAAAGGACATCACATCCAACCCCTCCCCTCACTGTTATATTACAGCTTGTCATGTTCCCCATTTAAATGTCAATTGGACTAAAGATGCCATCACTGCAGCATGATGGTGTCCTCTGTCCATGACACTTTTATGAGAGGCAGAATGAGACTGTAATCACAGGACACACACACACTTTTACTGTCCTGTGTGAGTCAATGAAAATAAATCTAGGTTACATTTCATTGTAAAATCAGAAATAATGTTTTGCACAAAGAAAATGAAGCTTTTCATAGAAACTTTAAAAATGTTGGCATTATGAGAGTTATTTTGTGCAAATATTGTCATGATTCCATCTATCTATCTATCTATCTATCTATCTATCTATCTATCTATCTAAATATACACAAAACACAAACGTACTGTACATACATGCATTACAAGAAAAACATTTTATTTTGTAAATAAAAACATGAACATATATCTATGTACACACACCCATTTGGTGTATTTATCTCTCTATATAAACAGTAGTGGCCAAAAGTGATGTCCTAGGAAATTGGACTTTATTCAAATATTATTAAAAATCTGATTTTGTAATCATATTACATAGTTGTGTTTGGAGTCAATTGTTTTAAAGCAATGAAGCATGCCTAATTATATGGACATTATTTTTGGCCAGGCTGTTATGGATCGCAATAATGAACTCATGCAAAAATAAGGGAGAACAAATAAATATATATTTAATAGTCAATATAATAGAAAAAAAATATATTTAATAGTCAGATTTAATAATTATGTTGTACTATGCTTTGTCCTCTAAGCTTTTTGTTTATATATGCATTTTTGTTTTTGCGTAGTAGCTGTGGTTTGCCTTTTTTGCCAAATATGTTTGATAGATATATACCTTTTTTTGTTCTTCCCTCGTATTTTAAGTATTTAAGAAAAGAAAGAATATTTTTCTTATATTTAGATGGTTTAACTTAACTTGTACGATCATTAAAAACAAACATCCGCTCCGGACATCACTATTGGCCAATCCTGTTTACTCTATTATACTCAGCCTGGCCACTAGTTGTAAAATCATAATTGGAGTTATAGCAAGCATAATTGCATTTATCAATGCAACTGAAGTCAGCATCTTTCAGAATGAACGTTTTTAACGTTTGTTTGTTTGTTTTACCTCTCTTTCTCACGGAGAGATCTGCTTGCTCAAGTCAATTAATGCTGCAAGGGTCCTCGCGAAATCAATGCAAAACTGCTGCGCTGATTTAATTATTTCCTGTCTCACACACGGGAGAGAGAAAGAAGCTCTTAGGAAGTGAAGCTGAAAAAAGACTGACCCTGAGTTTTCATCTGTTTTAGCAATAACAGCTCCTTTATCATCGGATTTTTTCTCAACCACAGTTAAATGCTTTGTTTCTGTGATTGGTGGCAGAACGGACCTGTGCTTACACACTAAAGCCACACGCTTTTGTATAGATTGGGTTTTGAGTCACATAATCAATAATGCATAAATTCTAAATGCTAAATGTCAAATATTGAGCTCATGTCCATAGTAACAGGATTCAAGTACATCCCCAAAGATTATGCAGTATAGAATCAATTATGATGCAATTAATTCAAAATAACCAAAGGCAATAATTAAATAAAAATCGACTCCGTTTACTGACATCAGCACTCTGTTTGCATAATACTACTCCGTTATAAAACTAAAACCTTGTCCATGATTAAAATTCTTCTGTTCTGTTTTAACTCTTGACTCATTTCTGATGAGCCTTAATGCACAATCACACCAAGGGCGATAACTATAAAGATAACGAAAAATATATGCAGTAATACCTTGAGATACGAGCGTCCCGACTTATGAGTATTCCGAGATACGAGCAAGCCTTCTAGCAATTTTTTGCTTTGAGACACGAGTAAATATCTGAGATACGAGTAAATATTTGAGATACAAGCACACTTACAGACGGCGACGCTAGGTGTTCGAACACTCAGCAGCTCACACGCCTCATTTATGGGGTAATTGCATATTATATATAATTGTAATTATATAATATAATTTTGTTTCTATAGAAATTAAAAAACATGTTTTTTCTATTGTTATTAGCACTAATAAGGGAGTTTTTTTTTTTAGAGGGCCGTAACGAATAAATTGTTTTTATTTCTTATGGGACAAATTATTTGAGATATGAGCAATTCGAGTTACGAGCTCTGTCCTGGAACGGATTATGCTCGTATCTCAAGGTATTACTGTAGTTCTAAAAATAGTTCTCAATATTATAGAATAGCAGAGTTCACACCACAGCCGATTTCGTTGGAATAACTTTCAGCACGACATTATCCAGTTTCTGAACAATAAAAACATTGACAGACAAGCATTGACGGCTTCGTCTGGTCATCGTCCGCTGGTGTGGACACTAATATAGTCAGCGTTAACACTAATATTTATCCACAATTTAATAAGCCTCTGATCATAGAGTTTTTTGATGGATGGATTTTTAAGTCGTGTAGAATCTGCCATCTCTGAGCCTCTTCTTTTGCCGGCTTCCATGGCTGTGTTTTCCACCGATTGGCAACCCGTGGTGTTGAAGTATTATTGGGGAACACAATACTGACATACTGCACCTTTAAAAGCTATAGTGGAGGGCAGCATAATTACCCATCAGCCTTGTGGTAACCAAAACACAGGTGCTGCGGTGAGTTGATGTCATTGGCCAGGTGTGTGCATGCTGGGAAGCCTTCCTGTTGCTTGTGTATGTTGAGATTTTTAAACGAATATGGTGCACAATTTTTGTGTGAACAGCAGCAGTTTTTCTCTCTATTTTCTTCTTGTGGGTTTAGAATTGTTTTGATGGCTCTGTAATGAGCTCCCACTATTGTGCTTGTTCATAACTCCCAAAAATGTCTCCGGTGGATATCAGCACAGCCTTTGAAGTTCTTTCTCACTGTTCTGAGTTCACTCACGTGATTCATTTAGTTCCAGTTTTGGGTTCTGTGTTGTTTTTTTTACCTCGCTCTTGAAACGATGCAAATGCGAGAGGCGCCGAAGCTCCAATTAACTCTGAAGCTCATTAGGGGGAAAAAACAGGATCGTGTGGCACCAACGGTAATGGTACGGAAAGTGAACACACCAGAGCAGATTTGTTTGTCTTTTTAAGTTCTCTGCTCTTTTTGTTCCCAGAGTCCCAGTATTTATTAAGAGGTGGTTGGAGAAGTATTTCATATTATTTCAAAATGAGCTTCCATTATCCTCCTATTTGTCCCATAAAATGATTTATGCTGCAGCTGCTCTGTTAGTTTTATCACAGACATTCCTGGGGCGTTTTTTTGGCTTCCAAATGAATATTTAACAAAAACAGCTTTTCACCCCAGTGAATTTAGGTAGATTTGTTATGCGTTGATAACAGAGAATTCTTTTCTTCAAAGAAATAATTCACCCAAAACTATTCTCATTTCTTTTTTTGAAGATCCTTCATGCTTGATTTTCCCTGAAAACGTCAAGTTGTCATTGACTGTCAAGCTTCACAAAGAACCAAAAAGATACCATAAAACCATGTAGCCCACATGACTTGTGTACTGTTTTTCCAGTCTATGAATTTTTAATATTATAAGAGTGAAATTCAAGTTCTAATTTACATCACCTCAGCATTGCTCCAACTCTCTACAGACACACTGAAGCTCCAGTCGCCATTAGCTAGTTTTTATTTCACTCGCCAGGCTTTTTACATGGAATGCAAGAACAATGCAAATGACAAAAATCTACATAAATATACAGCCATGGCCAAATGTTTTGAGAATAACACATATTAATTTTCACAAAGTCTGCTGCTTCAGTGTTTTAATATCTTTTTGCCAGATGTTTCTAAGGCCTACTGAAGTGTAATTACAAGCATTTCATAAGAGCTTTTAGTCACAATTACATTAAGTTTATGCTGAGAGTCAATGTTTTCCGTGTTGACCCTTCTTTTTCAAAACCTCTGCAATTTGCACTGACATGTTGTCAATCAACTTCTGACTGATGGAACCCTGTTCTTGCATTATCAATGCTTGGAGTTTCTCAGAATTTGTGGGTTTTTGTTTGTTCATCTGCCTCTTGAGAATTGAACACAAATTCTCTATGGGATTATAGAGAGTCTGGAGAGTTTCTGGCCATGGACCCACAATTTCAATGTTTTGCTCCTCAAGCCGCTTAGTTATCAGTTTTGTCTTATGGCAAGATGCTCCATAATGCTGGGAAATGTTTTTGGATGGTTGGGGGAAGTTGCTCTCGGAGGATGTTTTTGTACCATATTATACCATAACATTCTGGAGTATATGCAAATTACTGTGAAAATTAATATTTGTGTCATTCTCAAAACTTTTGTGCATGGCTGTAATATAAAATGTACTCATATTTTAATATAACCACCTATGTTTACTTGGATACTCGCCAAGACGGGCATTTCACCTAGCGTGAAATTTGGTCGCATAAGCGAGTGATTTACTTGCATTGTAGAGGGTTGAGCTTTCAAATATTATTGGCTCTCAAAGCCGTTTGTACGTCAAACCTGGTGTGACACAGATACGCACCAGATTTGAATATGTAAATGCATAAATGAGATTTAGAAGCTATGGTGGAGGGCAAGGTTTTTTCATTTAATGACTGTAATTTCGGTTTGGAACTTCATATTTTCATTGTTCACGCTCAAGACATCTCACTTTGTGGCCTGAAAGATGGATAGTTTTTGTTTGACTTCATATATTGTCTCTTTTGTAATGAATGCAAGAACCGAGACCATTCAGAGAGCAACAGTAGAAATGAGCTCTTTTAGTGTCAGTCTTCATTCTTTTTTGTGCCTGTGTGAAAGCACACGGCCGTCTGTGTAACTCTCCATATTTGGATGTTCCTCACACATTTTCTCTGTGATATTAATGAGATGCTACAACAGAATTAATCACGGCTTTGTGGCTGTGAAAGCTCTTCATTAGAATACAGCTCATTTATACTGCAGTAATTTTTGGCCTTTCTTTCATAATTCTGCTTGTCGATATACAGTAATGCAAGCGTTTATCGTCCACAGACTGAGAACAATGTGTGTTATATTCTTCTCTGAGGACTCGGCACTCCACTGGGCAGTAGAAATTTTACTCCACTCAATAAATTCCACTAAGATCAGGCTTTCTTGAATCAGATGATGAGTCCCGATGGGCTGAAACAGTGCTGATCTTCACAAACGTCCACGAAGACACACTGCTGATCATTTAAAGCAGTTAATTTACAGTTCAACCGCCTTTTATTGTATCTTAACTGTACTCTGCAATGCACCGATATTACAATTCTTGCTGATGCTATTATTTTCATGTCATAGACGTTAAAGATAATTAGCTGATAGTAAAACTCCATTGCTATTTTGTCTAAATAAATTCAAAATAAAACACTACTAAACTAAAATCAGTCGTATTACAAGCTACAGAGAATTTAGATATTACAGCTTTTATAATTGTACACTACCATTTAAATGGAACGTCACCATTTGGCAGCTGTGACCTAATGGTTAGTGAGTTGGTTAGGTCGTGGGTTTGAGTCTCAGTACTGGCAGGAAATGTTGATGGTGGATAGTGAATGCACAGCGTTCTCTTCCATTCTCGATACACATGACTGAGGTGCCCACATAACCCCCAATCGCGTCCTGAAAAAAAAATTCTACCCATTCTTGTCAGGTTTTGAGAGAGAGCGAGGAGTCAATCGCAGGGAGGACAGGGCTTTATTGAAAAACAAAAATGCAAACATAAACCACCCTGAGGGGGAAAACCATAACAAGACTGACAAGATACACGACTGACGGCTAGAAATGACAACGAAGCGACACAGGACGGCAAACACGATGAGATTAAATAGGCACAGGGGGAAGGGTAATTGATGAGAAACAACTGGGACAAATAAAAGTTAAGCGGGGAAACAAGGTGGGAGGGTTACACATTGACGAGACATGAACATGCAGCCAATGCGAACGTGCATTGCCGCGTGTTCACATTAAACAAAGACGCACACGAAAACACAACATGAAAGCACGCGGTTCGTGATTACATCAGCCGCGTGCTTTCATGTTGTGCTTTTGTGTTGTGTCTTTGTTTAATGTGAACACGAGGTGATGTGCGTTCGCATTGGCTGCATGTTCATGTCTCGCAACACTGCACACAGACCAGAGAGAACGCGGCTCGAGCAGAGTTTGAACCGGGCCCACTCACAAAACATAGAGTGCACGAAACACCAGTGCTCTACTGATTGAGCTACAGGAAAGCTATATACAATATTATGAATGGATATTTAATGGTGGTTTTTTTACATTTATTAGCATTTGTAAATGATAGTGACTAATCGTGAGCATTAGACAACATAATCTAAATGTAAAATCATTGAAACGATCTTGCACAATTTAATATCCAATATCAACCAATAATCAATACTCTACCAATATATTATCTATCTCTAGCTATACTACACTACTATAATGAACTGTTGCACAATTTTTAAATCACCCAATCTACTGCGACTCTTATGAGTATATCTATAGGAAATAATTGTGTTGCTTCTGTTAGTTACTTTTATTTCCACCAATGGATATTAGTCCTCTCAAGCAGAGAAAGTATTGGAGCTGGTCCCTGTGGGTCTCAGTATGAATCCCCTGATCTGTGGCCAGTGGTGTTGGCAGTGTAAATGGTCGGCTCTGGTCTGGTGGAAGGTCTCAAGGCCTCTGAGCCCAGACATGGTACACTGACTCAAAGGGGACTGAGGGGATCAGCAGAACATGTTTCTGTCAGTTGTAGAAACATGTTCCGCAGCCTGAGCCTCAGAAGTCACATATGTTCACAGAAATATGGGCCAGCGTCCCTCACATGTGCCAGGTTTTTGTGGCATGCTTCTGGACTATCAGAGTAGGGTATGCAATGGACATAAAACCATAGCAGAGGAACACAGATAAGCCAATGTTTGCATTGTATCTTGCAGGCACTGGCTGGAAACGCAGATGTCCTGGAAAAAATAATAATTGGATTGTAAAAACAGGCTTCTCATTACGAACACGCTGATTTGATCAAGTTTGATGGCTGGAACGGACAATGACACTGAAAATATTCCATTTCTAAGGCAAAACATGATGCTCATTAGGGAATAAATATTTCTTAAGTTTTGACAGTACAAATAATGGATCATTTAAAAAAAATTACATTGAAATATCATTTTGAAATGTCATTTTTTTGACAACCACAAAGCATTAACTCCTCTTGGTTTTGGCCGGCCAGAGCTCTGAATGACGAGAAGTTTATTAAACGCATCGCACAGGCTGTTAATAACAAAAGATGGACACTTCTGAGACATTCTGAGGCAATAGGGAGCTAGAAACAACTAGAAAGAGAGAGAGAGAGAGAGAGAATTCTTTATACACAGCTTGAGGTGTTTCCCATCTGCCACATTTATAGTAGCAGAGATGGCTAAATCACATTTACAGTTTTCCATCACTACCACCTTTTCTCCTTACTTTCCTATGTTTCTTTCTATCCTATATTCTTTCCTCATCTGATGTTTTCTCTGACCCAATACTTTCGAAACATATTTTACGGAAATACATGAGTGCTGGCACTTCTAGCTATGCAAGTTTGATTGTTCGGGTATCTCAGGAGTGTAAAAACTCTCCACAACTACGTTGCATTTTTCAGCACTGTGACATTTTTCATGCAATAGCAGACGGCATAAACTGTCTTCTATGCTCAGTTTTCTTTTTCAGGCCAACCACTGTCATGACATAAAGAGTCCTGCTGAGGGTGTTTTTCAGAAGAAGGTGTATATAATAGCATCCGTTTTAATAATAAAATAAAAAACACTGCAGTGAAATCCATTTAAAGGTATAATATACATTAAAATTTGATTATATTTACATACGCTAAAATTCAAGAGTTTAGGGTCAGTACGATTTTTGATTTGAAATAAATTAATGCATTTATTTAGCAAGGATGCATTAAATTGATTAAAAGTTGTATTAAAGACATTTATAATGTTACAAAAGATAACAAATGAATGCGTTCTTTTGAAAGATATATTTACCAAATAATCCAGGAAAATGTCTCCACAAAAAAATTAAGCACAATCGTTTTCAATTGATAATAATATGAAATATTTCTAGTTGTAAATCATCGTATTAGAATGATTTCTGAAGGATCATGTGCTGAAAATTCTATTTTAACATCATAGCAATAAATTACATTTTAGAGAATTTTAAATTATAACAATATTTCACAATACAGTAATCCTTCACCACTTCGCACCCTAAAATATTTATCAAAAAAAAAAATGCTGCCATATCAGCAGCCGTATTGCGGAAAGCAGCGTTGTTTTATCGTGATGCTAGAGAAACGGTTTCCCAGGATGCCAGACAAAGAGAGAAACTCTCTCAGAGACTTTGTACACACCCATGGCACTCAGACAAAACACGTGATTGGTTCACGGCACGAGATCGACCAATGAGAGCACGAGTGGATGTATACCGTGAGCTGATTGGCTGATCCTACTTCGCAGATTTTCACCTATCGCGGGAGGTTCCGGTCCACATTAACCGCAATAAACGAGGGATCACTGTATTGCTGTTTTTACTATATTTCTCAAGTTTTGTCAGTAACGTTTCAGGCATTACAGCATTTTTTTCTTAAAAGTACATGCATAGGAAAATCTTCACACCTAATTATAACATTGCTCATTGTTTGTTTATTATTCTTTCTTTTTTTTGCTCTAAAGTTAATATTTTTATAGCTAGAAGGAAACTCTATCGCCCTCTTGAGCACTGAGGTTTGCTACCGCCCCAGTAACGCAAGAAAGCATGTTAGTTATGCAAGCGGCACCACACACTTGCGTATGTTTCTGCCATTAGTTTATTCTGCGGTCTCTCGTTCGCCATCATAGAGGGGATCCAATTTAAGACAAGAGGAAATACATTTGTGTGTCTACCTCTTTCTCTCCTTCCCCATCTCTCTCAGTGGCTTATTATGATTCAAATATTTTGTGACTATCCCATCATTCTTTTATCGATTCATTTGTAGTCCTGAACTGAAAGCCTTCATACTGGAAAAGCTCATGATAGAGAGTGTTCGTCCACGTGGAGTTTTGTGTTTGTTCAAACTCAATATCCCATTACCATCGTGGCTCATAATATCCTGCTTTGATTGGTTTCAATTGTCTCCTTTGAGTAAAGTGATTGCAGTTTAGCGCATTTCAGACTGGAGACCACCTCTGAACGTTGCGGGAGCCGGATCAATTTCCATATCCATCAAAACCGTCTCCCTCTCGGATTAGCTGCCAGCGCCGCCATCGGGGCTGATCTATACGTGCCTCGGTGGTGGGCAGAGGCAGATTACGCTCAGGTTTGAGACTCCTAACTCACACAGGCGTCGGAGTCTTTCCGCCCACCTGACAGACGCAGAATGCCCAGGGCTCTGAATGATGATCACAGTTAACATGACAAGCTGTGACTATCAATCGCTCTGGCCTGATTAAAATACTACGTGACAAATCATATTTACCGGCCAAGGGTGCTTTTCATAGGGAGAGACGCTTCGTTCCACATGTGGGTGTGAAGCTGAGGTCAGCGCCGCTCTGTCGCATTCCTCACAGATCTCTCGAGAGCGCGCTGTCATTCTGCGGTGAACGCAGACTCGCGTTATGAAAGAATAGTTGTGGAAAACATCTTTGGTGGCAAGTCGTGATTTGTCTTTGGTAAAGAGAGAGGGATAACGAAAAAAACTGAGAGCGAAAATTGTGCATCTGCGCTTGAGTTACAGTGCGTCTCAGCGGTTTGGTGGTAGAATATAAATCTCAGTGCAGGATTAGTCATAAACCTGGTGAGATATGAAACCCTACCGTAGTGCATGATGGGATAGTTTACTGGGTGTTGTAAAAGTGATCACCAAATATCCCTATTACTATGTCTTAAATACTTGACCAGCTTGTGTTTTTTTCTTCCTTACCTAGAATGCGTCTCTGATGGTTCATATAGTATGATAGGAGAATATGGAGCTCAAGGACGGAAAAAAACACCTACATTTTATACGGAGGCCCAAACTGAGGTGGTCAAAAAGTAAGATGAAATTCTGATAGCTTGTATTTGTAAATTAGATCTTTATAAAAGTATAACAGGCTTGCATAAAATGTAGCTAAATATCAGTTGTATACCTTCCAATAATGCAGTGCTTCTCAATTATTTTCTGTCACGCCCCCCTAGGAAGAGGTAAAAATTTTGCACGCCCCCCTCCCCCCATTTTGGAACTTTCGCCTTATTGTTTCCATGGCAAACGCATCATGCTTGTCACATGATATAGTATATACAGTTACAAAAAGCGTTGTATAATAGAGAATTCAAAATAGTCACCAACTTGTTGGCTCAACTTGTTGAAACCTAAAAATCTTATGTGATTGAAAACACTGAATTGTTGTGATAAATGACAAGCTCTGAGCACGTCTTTTTTTGGATCACTGCCAGATATCGCGTGAAAACACGTGTGAATTTCGCAGTTGATCACGTGACACATAGGAACACCGGTGTGATCGTACACGTCAAAGGATAAGGGGACGGTCATCTGAACTTCATATCTGCTGCTCTTGTTCAGAGCAAGAAAACCTACTCCCTGGCAAAAAAAAGCATGTACCCCAGGGTCACGTGCGCCCCACTATTTGAGAACCACTGCAATAATGTCTTAATAAAATTATGTTTACTATAAATGCTTACTTTTATAATCAAAGTTCTGACATTTTTTATTGATGACATTGATGATTGAGAAATGGACCATCAAACGTTCCTCCAAAGCCATTTCTCACATTTTAACATGATATTTAAAAAAAAGATGCATGGATAATCAAGTAAACTTAAGTTTATTCAGTCGAGTAAGTGTTGACCTAAAATATATTCTTGTGTTCACTTTACTTAAATAATCATTAAAACTTCCAGAGCCACAGCTTGAAATTAAAAGGCATTTTACTTGCTAAAAAAGGATAAACCATCAATCAGATGAGTGCGACATGTTTTTCAGCAAAGTTTTGATCATTTAGAGGCCTAGATTTATGCATTTGGTGGATGGTTTTATCTAAAAGCGACTTATATTGCATTCAAGAAACACATTGATATTCTAATCAGTTCTTGCTTTCCCTGGGATTGAACCCGTGACCTTGGCGTTGGCAACACCAATACTCTACTGGTTGAGCTACAGGAAAGCCTGTAGTTAGAAAGATTTGCATATCAAAATGCAGTAGGCTTTATAGGGTTAACTTTGGTGGGTCGGCATCACTAGAACATTTGGCTAAAAACTCGTGCTTGTCAAGGCTGGTTTATGCTAAATAAACCAGCATGAGATTTTCAGCAGAGATTTCCTTAAGTGTTTCTCCTGCAATGCAGCATTCCTGCAAAGGAATGCAGGATTTTGAGTCTTTACGGAGGAAAAGACTTTCGCTTTTGACAGTCTACGGCTCGCTGAACATCTCTGCCCCTTTCCCGCGTTTAACACGACCCAGACTCGAGAGTATGTGGATATTGAATTATTGAGAGTGGATAGCCTGACCTTTGCTAGTGATATGAATCAAACATTAGCAAGAGATCCAACTGAAGAAATTTACAGGGGCCACATCTAATAAATGGAGGCCAGCAGGGTGAGGAGAAGTGCTGAGGCCGGAAAATCCAGAGATCCATTACCCAATAATTCATCTGGAGGAAAGGCGGCTCGGGCAACCGCAGATGCAGTCGATCCCGGGGTGGAGCAGCAGCAGGAATGGGAGGGAACAGTCCTGTGGGAGTTCTAAGGCTTGCTGTGAGTGCTGTCTTGATTTGTTGTGTTAAAATCATCTGCACTGCATTAAATACTATATGCAGTTGCGTGTTTAGATTTAGCTCTAGTAGCAAAGCTTTTGGGTACATTTACACCATGATGTACTAAAAATAGAAACGCCCTGTCAAAACATTGTATTTTGCTGCCGGGCCAGTAGTTGTCACTTTGTAAAGAAACACTATGCGCCTAGGCTGAACATGTAATACATAATGCGCATGATTTTGTTGTTTACATGGTATTGCTTTCAAAATCTTGCACTTTAAAACCTGTTATAAAAAGCATGTGTTTTCTGGCTCACAAAAAGCTGTTGTTGTGTAAATGAATGGTCAAAACCATTTTCTTTTTTAGCTGAAACGGTGTTGTGTAAAAGGCCTCTTAGAGTCTTATGTTTCCTGCTGAAGGATCCAACTCCAGAATCCACTGCTTCTTCAATTTAATTTTGAGCGATGAATGATTTATAATCAATTAATCAATTTTTATCCATCTACATATTAAATGATTTGAATGACTTCTTTGAGCTTATGATATTTATGTAGTCATAGAGTTACATGTCTGTCTACTGGAAGGTGCTCTCTTCATGTTTTTGAGAGGCACCCAACCTGTGTTAAAACATATATGTATTCTTCGGGCAGACCAAGACAGCCAAGGTCACAGGGGTCACTTCTTAGTTAAAGCATTTACTTTACTTTTCTGTATTCAAACGATGAGAATGATGATGAACTTCTCACTGAGAGAAAGAACATGTTCTCAGTATGTTTTGGGGAAAGTTTCTTGTTTAGAGCTAGAGCTAGACCAACTTTAGCCTTGAAGAAGCTGTGTATCCTGTGTGTGTGTTAGTATGCTCTGTTACAGATCAGTATGGGTGAGATGATCAACTGGGGAGACAGAATGACTTGTTTTTCTTGACAAGCTGATGATTAGAAACGTAGATCTGCAACTTGGAAGGTCACTTAGTGCCTAAACCAGAGGCCTTGTTATCATCCATGTGATCGATGAAGAGCGATCTCTCTCCATATATGGATGTTTACTAGTTTATTTAATTTTTTTTAGCCAATCACAATCATTTAACCTTCAGTAATGACGTAGTGTGACTGTAAGCAGGGCAGCCGACGAACTCCTCGCTGAGGATTTGAAAACAGTACAGCATGGCGCTTGCAATGTCAGGGTCATGGGTTCGAGTCCCAGGGAAAGCAAGAGCTGATTAGAATGTCAAAGTGTTTCTTGAATGCAATGTAAGTCGCTTTGGATAAAAGCGTCTGCCAAATGCAGAAATGTAAATATCTTCACGAAAATGTTCTTCATTCAATCTGGTCCTTGTGTCTTTAACTGTAAAATCCCCTACACTTCACAGTGTTGGACAAAAGAAAAAGATTCATTCAGTTTATGAGTTTAAATTTCAGTTTAAAATTGGAACGGAAAATTGATATTGGAGTAATTCATTGAATTGCAATTCTAAAGTTTTGTGACAACATGTTTCAGTGGTTGGGAGATTTTTCAATGTTTTTGAAAGAAGGCTCTTATTCTCACCAAAGCTGCTTTTATTTGATTTGATCAAACGTACAGTAAAATATTGTGAAATGTATTAACAATTAAAAAAAAAGTTATATTTTAGTTCTTTTTAAAATGTAATTTATTCTTGTGAAGTAAAGCTGAATTTTCAGCATCATTACTGATGATGATTTGCTATTTAATTAACATATCTTATTATTGTAGATGTTGAAAACATCAATATCTTTTGAGGAAACTGTGATTAATTTTTTTCAGGACTTTCTGATGAATAGAAAGTCCCAAAAAAGTTCTTTTTTAATTTGCCTTTACAGCACATTTAAAATGTCTGCATTGTTTTTTGACATTATTTTCTTTATTGTTTGACTACTGATGTTTATTTTTGTGCAGCATACATATCACGTGTATTTCCAATACAATTTGTTAGGATTTCAAACACTGATTATTAATATCTTATATAATTTTAAAGTATCTTGAAATACATGATACAATAATTGACAGGACTAATTAATACTATAGGCCTTCTGAAAAATGTTATGCATTATTTAATGCATTTTACATTCCAATTCAAGATCTGAAATTCTAGTAACATGCATTCATCATTTCAAATCTTTATCTTTGAACTGTGGGAATGAGATATTTAATTATTTGTGTGGTTTATTAAACATGGCAAGTCAATTCATTCTAATGAAATTTGTTCATCATTACTTTAATCGTCTCATTTGAAGTGAAAATGCTGTGGAAAACACAGACTTGCTTGATTTCTTCCGCACCAGTGGTCAGTGTCTTAATGACGTTGTGTAGGAGTAGTGATGGTTCGTACCACTCGACTCTGTCTCCTGAGGTCAAGTAGTCTAAACACAGCTGGAATGTGTACTTCAGTCCTCTCAGGACGATGGCGGCCATGAAACCTAGGCTGTCAAAAGTCACAGATGTTTGAGTTCTTGTAGTCACACACAGAGAGGAAAAAGCAACAACTTGGTCTTGTTAGTTTATTTTTGGCTGTCTGAGTAAATGAAGTGTCAAACAATATCCTCTTGTAAGCTTTATTTTAAATTGTTGTTGTTTTTCAAACAGCTTCATTATTTGTGATTTGAGACGGGTTGTTTCCTGTCTGTGTCAAGCATTAGAGTTATATATGGCTCTGAAAACATTTATTTTCCAGAGACACCAGGAGCAAATCCCCATAATGCAGTACCAGTTCCTTCATTTCAGAACACAGCCAGAATAATAACCAAGTATATTCCTTCGTATAGATGGCACTTTCTGTCAGTCACAAACGATGTTGCCATTTACTCCTCGTCTCATTATAGTCACTGACATTCTTGCTTAATTTAATCATAATGACAGCAGATCTTATGTAATAAGACGATGCATCTCATTTATTACACGAGCCTGAAAAACGTATTTGTCAAAATGTAATGTCACAGAAAAGTTTTGCAAGTCAAGCGCCCCCTGGTGTCAGACATTTGGTGCAGGGAAGAAATGCAAGAATTGAATGGTGTCCTCGTCAGAGCCGTCTTCCTCTTGGCCTGACAGTTGACAGACTCCAGGGACGAGGCGCAAGTCAGGACAGATTAGAAAAGCCCGGATGATAAACGGCCTCTAGTGTGTGGCTTGACTGGCTTTGGGTGGGGTCAGGCTTGCAATAGTGCATCGCTGAGTTTGGTTAACAGCCCAGTCACGGGGGTCCTCCACCACACAAACCGAGTCTGTGAAGTGTGTACAGTGCAACTTGTCCTGAGAGACCCTGTTTCTGTAGGAGAACTTTATCGTCCTTGTAAAAAGCATAGAAGGAATTCTCTCCACCCAGACAGTAAGGTCAACTACGCTGCCTCCTTCTGCTGTGCAAAAATGGTGTTACATGGCTGTGGCAACACTTCCTCACAGCATAAAACCAAGTCAATTAAACCTTAGGGATATCAATCTGGGCAATTAGGAATCATAAGTGATTGTGAATCAGTTTCACCTGCTTTGGTGCAAATCAAAGTGAAAACAATTGCACTTGAGAGACAACAGCCACAAAAAGGAAATATAATTTTGTAGGTGGTGGCCATAAACAATTGTTCTCTCCTTATTCTTCCTGATTGATTTGGCTTTAGTTTTGTGTTTTATTAGTGGCCTTGTCGCTGTCTGTAGCATGAGGCAGTACCTGCAACCCAAAAGGTTTGGTGTGTCTCCCAACACAGTTTTAGGACCATGAAGGAGATACCAGGACAAAGTCCATTAAATGAGGAGAGCTGGACAGAAACATTGGAGGGCAACAACCCAGCAGCAGGACCGGTCTCTGCTCCTACAAAATGACCTCCAGCAGGAAACTGCTGTGCATGTTTCTGACCAAACTGTCAGAAACCGACTTCATGAGGGCCCGATGTCTTCTAGTGGGACCTGTGCTCATTGCTCAGCACAGTGCAGCTCGAATGGCATTTGCCAGAGAACTCCAGAATTCAAGTCCTCCACTGGTGCCTTGTTCTCTTCAGAGATGATGATGATGAGTACATGTGATATATATACTGTAGGGGAATTTACAGTTAAGACCCGAGGACCAGATGTGTTGAATGAAGACCAGGAGTCAGAAGTGCAGTCAATAGAAGACATTTTAGTGAAGTTTTGTTTGCAGTTTCATCAGCAGAAGCTTCAGGTCTCACAAGGAGTTCGTAGGCCGCCTCACTTATAATAACAGTTACAGCAAATATACTCTAACAGAGGGCACTAACTACATCAATGATGACGGTTAAATTATTCTGATTGACTAAGAAAGAAAGAAAGGTAAACAAAACTAGTAATTTTCCACACAAGAGCAGACAGTTTGAAGCATATCTTTGTTGATAACATGGTTGACGGGTTCGTGACGTGGCTTGTCGAGAACAACAAGTCATTCCGTCTCCTTATGCCAGTTAATCACCTCACCAATACAGACCATATTAACACACACACACACAGATATACAGCTTCTCCAAGGCTGAACTCGGCTCAGTCTCCAACTATCAACAGAAAGACTTCTCAAAACATTCTGATAACATGTTCTATCTGGTGAGACGTGCAGACAATATTCATCCTTACTCGATGGAAAGCTACAGAAATGCAAAGAAAGGCTTTAACTAATAAAAATCCCTAACTTGAGTATAAATCACTCTTTACAAATCATTCAAATAAGAAAAGAAAAGAATATATATACAAGCGGGTATGGATTTCTAAATCATCCCCACAATACAGTGGTGTGATTTCATGATTTCTTTTTTTTTGTCACACTTAAATGTTTCAGATCAAACAATTTGTTTCAAACAAATTTAAATATTAGTGAAAAATAACACAAGTAAACACAAAATGCAGTTTTTAAATTAAGGTTAGGATCATGCAACACTGAAGACTGGAGAAATGTTGCTAAAAATTCAGCTTTAACATTACATAAAATACATTTTAAAATGATAAACAGACATTTTAAATGGTAAAATTATTTCACAATATTACAGTTTTTACTTATTTTTTGAACAGCCTTTGTAAAGATAAGAGCCTTCTTTCAAAAACATTAAAAAGTCTGACTCCAAACCTTTGAACAGAAGTGTATGTATATACATATTTTTCAATAATGTTTTTGACTCTCAGCCTTAAGTGTCATATAGCATATATGTTGAGATGGCTGATGGTCAAATCTTGGCCTATACTGCTGTTCAGTTCAGCCTGCTGCGGTTCTTTCTTACTGGCCACAGCTACTCTAGTTATGATTTAATCATCTGTTGTTGTTGAATCAGGGGAAACATGTCGTCATGGTCTTGGCATTCGGCTGGCTGCATCATCATCACCCGTGAATCCTGATCGAGGACGACAGGGATTGTCAGCTCTGTGCTACACCACATCGCGACTTAAAGTACAGAATTGTGGCATTTATTCCCTAACGGAGAAATGCAACATTTCTGTTCCTCCAGTTTTTGTGTAGTCTCTATGGGGGATTTCAAATGTGGTCAGTGATGTAGAAAGCTCTCCTCTCAAAACAAACCTGTTTGCTCCTGCGTCGAGCAGCCAGGTGGACAGACGGTATCCGTGGCTGTCACGTCTCTAACTGTTCTCTAACTCACCTATCCATGAGCGATCACACCGTGTTGATATATCTGCTCACGGTTCAGTGGTCGTGAACGAGAGGAGGCTGATTTAAAGCTAATGAGTTAAGTGATGACAACACAATTAATACTGTTTGCTTGGGTGAATCTGACAGTGAGTGTTTTCCAGAGACAAGCAAGTCTATCCTGAAAAAGATGAAGTCTTAGTGCACTGTTTAAGACAGGGGTCAGGATTTGGCTGAATGGCATCGCATGAATACAGTGGTGTGAAAAAGAGTTTGCCCCTTTCCTGATTTGTTCTTGTTTTTGCATGTTTGTCATACTTAAATGTTTCAGATCATCAAACAAAATTAAATATTACTCAACGATAACACAAGTACCGTATTTTCCCGCATATAACCCGCAGGCGCAAATAATCTTCACCCTCATATAGCCCGCGGGTTTTGTGGTTTTGTGAAAAAAATCGTTGCTGTAACCCGCACCCTTATATAACCCGCACCCATGTTGCTCGCATGATGGCAATTATCCATAACTGTTCAGGCTCGGTACACAGTGCTTGTGCGCGAAATTCAAACAATAAGAAAACAAACACAAGTCAGAATCAGAACAAAAAGAAAAAGCAGTCACTCCCGCTGTGCAGCAGCACGTCCCTTAAGAAATGTTTCTACAGGTGTTGATCATCGGATGAGATGAAAAGAGCAGCACAGCCAATCACGTCTTCTTGCATGATTGACAGGTCAGACAGCCTATCAGCGTCAGCTGTCAGTGATGGTGACCCTCGCAAGAAAGAAAAACAGAAAGAAAATACCGCAAAAATGTCCTCAGGGACGCAACAAATATATTGAAATATTATTACGCGCAAAACATCTGTGGTATAGCCCGCACCTTTATATAACCCGCACCTTTATATACCCTGCGTGATTTGTAAAATCTGGTATAACCCGTGGGTTATATGCGGGAAAATACGGTAAACACAAAATACAGTTTTTAAATGAAGGTTGTTATTATTAAGGGAAAGCAAAATCCAAACCGGCATGGCCATTTAGTGTGACAAACATGTATGTCATGTGAAATGTGAATGTAAAAACATAAGAAGTCAGGAAGGGGGCAAACTCTTTATCACACCACTGTATGTTTTATTGCATTTTAAAATACATTCAACTAGAAAACTATTTTAAATCTTAATAATACGTAATGGCAATATTACTTTTACTGTACTTTTAATGCAGTCTTGGTGAGCATAAGAGACTAATTTCAAAACATACAAAAATCTTTCAAATACGAGCTGCACGTTTAAAAACCTCTTGTTCTTGCCTTATAGATTTCCATTGTAAGTGCATTACTGGTAACACAATTTTTGCTTGATTTAAAATGGTTTTAACAGATTTTATGTGGTATTTAACAGCATTGTCGACCTGATGCTGTTGATAGAATTTGGTTTGTTTTAACACTTGAACAAGTGGAATTGTTTTTCTTCTGAAGACAAAATATATCTTCTAGATAAATAGGTCAGTTCAGGATGGTTCAGGCAGTTTGGTCCCTACTAGGGCTATCCCAATCATGGGGTTGGGACAAACACAAGTAAGAGAAAGCAGGGTCCCCTTCGGTCGGTCCATTCGCAATTATGTTCCAGGGTGGTGGGGGGGGGGCGGTCAGATCGCCACGGGCCCCCCCAAAAGGACGTTGTATTAAAGGCTCATTTCATAGGGACTTTTATTATGAAACCGCGTCATGGCAATATTGTGGTGGTGCGCAGCAGAGCCAGTTGAGCTGCCGTGATCTGCGTGATCGGTTACAAACTGTTGGTCGGAAAGCCGTTTAATACCGAATATCCTACACTCCTATACAGATGCATGACCAAGGATGTTAGTCAATGACTTCAAGTAAGCATGTTTGTTTATGGTGACGGACCTGTTGTTCATATTAATGTTAACCGCACTCTGAAGAGCGTTACATGCAGCCTCGTCAGACGGGCATGCCCAGGCACGATGTTTCTGTATTAGTCAGATCGTTAGTGTTGGTTCAAATGTGATTACTTTGTTCACATGAAGATGCCGATCTAAGTTACTAGTTATTCATGATGCTTTATGAAGCTATGTTGTTTAATTAATCGGTTATAATACCAAATGTTGTATTTGTGCCATATTTACTGCTGCTCATATGCGTCACAAGGATTTCCATATATGGGCATGGTGTGTCAATACTGAACGTTTATCGCTTTTAATTTCCTTTGGAATACCTTGTTTAGTTATTTAATTGTTTAGTAGAATTGTCAGATATAAATCCTTTTCCATTGTGTTATAAGAATGATTATTGCTATTTACATATTGAGTTTATTCATTCTGTGTATTTTATTTATTTTCCAGACTATATATGTACATCCCTGACAATATCTGTACCTCCTCCATCTACCATCAATACATCGTGTTAAGTGATCACCTGTCTCCTCATTATTTGTGCTCTGACCGGCACCCAGGGGGGTTTACTCAACCTTTATAAACATTGACAGTCCAAAAGTCTCTCCAACAAAATTGGTCCTTCGAGCCGGATTGAGTATTCCCTTCTGACATTATGGACTCTGATGAGGAGATTACTGGAGCTTCTCGCCCTAAGCGCCATACTCGTCCTCCAGCTTACCTGCAGCAGTATGAAGTAACATATCCTCGAGGTCGACCTGTCACTGAGCATGATGTTCCACACACCTGGGAAGCACCTGTCCATCGGACATTTCTCCCATCCTTCCAGACTTACGCCACTCCCCCTGGTGGTGACATAGTATATTCTGATGGCTCACATGTCATGTCCCTGAGTCATAAGCACCCACCCAATGCTGTATCTCCTCGGCATTCCTTCTCTTTGCCTCCAGCTGCTGACTTTCCTGCCTCTGCACACAACAGTGAACTACAGAATCTGCGCAGTGAGCATGCACACTTAATGCAAACCCATCAGGCTTTCCAAAAAGACTTAAAAGAGTTGAGAGAAGTCCATGCAGAAGTCAGAGAATTAGTTCAAGTGGCTCAGGGCCTTAGAGCTGACCTCAATCAAGCTAGAGGCCAGATCCTCTCCCCAGCACAGCCTTCAGCATCACAGTTATCCAGCCCCTGGGCACAGCAGTTTGCATCCACGACCTTAGCAGAAGATGGAAACTTTGCTGAATGTCCTCCACCGCCATGGCCTGAGCCCGATGTTGACCTGAGAACACGGGTGAGTGACCTTGCGCTAGATGACGGTGCCACGACTTATCAACCGGTTAAGCTCGGGGCTAAAAAGGATCCCTTTGTTGCCACAGTCTCTCAATCACGCCCTCCTCAGCATTATGCTCCTGCTGATTATGGACTTCCTCCCCCTCCTACCCCTAAAGAGCTGCTAGAGTTGCTAACACCTGCTGCCATACCCTTCTCTGCCAACCGCACGGGAGTGCCTAACTCACCAATATTCAGATCGGTGCCTGCTTATTCGTGTCCTCCAGCCATAACACTAAAGACAGACCCCAATCTACGACCTGTAGCACCTCATGGTGGTTCTGAATTTGTGTACCGAGGACCTACCCCTACGATCCCTAAATTCAGTCGGCCTGACCCAGGAGAATTCGCCCGACTCCGGATAGCTTTGGAAAACCTACTTCCCCCAGATGGGACTGAACTTTTCAAATACCAGATATTAGTGGATCACCTTAAGTTCGAGGAGGCTACAATGATCGCAGATGCTTATTTGAACTCTCCTACCCCATTTACTGATACCATGGCTGCACTCCATGAGAAATTTGGCCAACCACATCAGCTAGCCTTAAGGAGGATCGCTATTGTTCTGGAGAGTCCTGACATCAAGCGAGGTGACATCTCTGCCTTCCAGAGGTTCTCTCTCCAGGTGCAGTCACTAGTAGGCCTATTAAGAACCCTAGGACGTGATGGTGAGTTGGAACTGAGTTGTGGGTCTCATGTCGCACGCCTTCTTAGCAAGCTACCCCCAGAGCAGCGTGCTGAGTTTCGCCGCCATATGTTCCGCCAACCCGGCACCACTCCTAATCTGGTTGACCTTTCAAATTGGCTCCGTTACGAAACCTTGTGCCACAGCTATGATACCGAACTGCCCTCCAAAGTATCACACTCCAAGGCAGGCTTTGGAAAGAGAACGGTGACAATCTTGCATGGTGTTGGAGAATCCCAGAGTCCTGTGCATTGGAAAGGTCCTGTTCCACCGACCAAGCCTTCCAAGGGAAGCCAAGGGAAACGCTATTGTCCCTTCTGTGATAAGACTGAACATTACCTGAACCAGTGTGAACCCTTTGCTAAGCTTACCTCCGACCAGGTCAGGACCTGGATTCGTAGTAACAACCGTTGTTGGCGTTGTGCCAGAGCTCACCATGCCGCTCAGTGTGATCTGAAAAAACCCTGCAACATCTGCCAAGGCATCCATCTCCGCCCTCTTCATGAAGTGAATGCCAGTCCATCGAAGAGGGATGATTCAGTTAACTCGGAGAAAAGCTGCCTGACCAATTCTTCTTCAGATAGGTTTCTTCTGGATAAACCATCGGTCGGAGGTCGAGTTATGCTCAAAGTGGTTCCTGTAAATCTGCATTATGAAGATCGCACCTTAGACACCTTCGCTCTTCTTGATGATGGTTCAGAGAGGACTATTCTGCTCTCTACTGCAGTTCAGGCTTTGGGCATCCAGGGTGTTTCTGAAGATCTTCCATTGCGGACAGTAAGAGATGACATTCAAGTCCTTCATGGTTCCTCCATATCCTTTCAGATCTCTCCCCTCCGTAAACCTCAAACCAGTTTTAAGATCGATCATGCCTTTACTGCAGACCGTCTCAACCTGTCACGCCAGTCTTACCCTGTAGAACAACTACAACAGAAGTACAGACATCTACGTGGTCTTCCAATCCATCCACTTAATGAAGTCCAACCTTTACTTCTTATCGGTTCTGATCAGCCTCACCTCATCACTCCTACAAAGCCTATTCGATGGGGTGGCCCAGGTGCACCAGCTGTAGTTCATACGAGGCTAGGATGGACTCTCCAGGGCCCTATACCTTCCTTGAGTTGGCCTTCTGCTACAAGGCAATGTCTGCTAACCTCTGTGGCTCCAATTCAGGATGAACTTTTCCAAAACGTTCAACGACTGTGGCAGTTGGATATGGTTCCGCAGTCGGAGGGTAAAGAGGTCACACGTTCCAAACAAGATAAGGAGGCTCTTCAGCTACTCGAAACTAAAACTTGCGTCCTGGAAAAGGACGGAATCAACAGGTTGGCTACACCCTTGCTGCGGCGAAAGGATATGCCTGTGTGGAAGGCCCCTAAGGAATCTGTCTTACCTTCCCTTCGCAGTATTGAGAGGCGTCTGCTGAAGGATCCTGTAAAAGCTGAGATCTATAAAGAGGAAATTAGGAAACTCTTTGAGACAGGAGCAGTTCGTGAAGTGACTGACTCTTTACCTGATTCGCATGAATGCTGGTACATTCCTCATCACATTGTTAGTCACAATGGAAAGTTTCGCATTGTCTTTAATTGCTCCCATCAGTACCAAGGACAAAGTCTCAATCAATACCTGCTACCAGGACCCACCCTTGGGGCCTCACTTTTGGGCGTCCTTATACGCTTCAGAGAACATCCTGTAGCAGTGAGTGGAGATATAAAGGCCATGTTCCACCAGGTCAGTCTTTTACCTGAGGACCGTCATCTACTCCGTTTCCTTTGGCGGGACTTGAAGATGGACGAGGCACCTAAGATTCTTGAGTGGCAAGTGTTACCCTTCGGCACAACCTCCAGTCCATGCTGTGCCACCTATGCACTACAACGGCAAGTACGGCAACACCCACAGACGGATGAGGCGATCCGGTTTTCAGTGGAAAAGTGTTTCTATGTCGATAATTGCCTGCAGAGCCTACCTACTGCTGATGCAGCGCGAAGCCTGATCGATCGACTACGGAGTATCCTTTCTGGAGCTGGATTTGACATTCGCCAGTGGGCTTGCAATGATCCTAGTGTACTGAGCCACCTGCCAAGTAGTGCCAAAGCTGCAAGTGTGGAACTGTGGTTGACACAAGAGAACTCTGACATGCCTGAGTCTACGCTGGGTCTGAGCTGGAATTGGCAGACAGACACATTGTCCTACAAACACCGACCTGTGATATATAACACACCCACTTTGAGGAATATCTATAAGGTCCTTGCTACACAGTATGACCCTCTGGGTCATACTACTTCTACCTTATACGACTCGTGCGAAGGTCATTATCAAGCAGTTGTGGAACAAACAGAGAGAGTGGGATGACCCCAACCTGCCACCTGAACTCCTCCAGTCTTGGAAGGCGTGGGAGGAGGAACTGCGTTACCTTCCTTGTATCACCATTCCACGGCCTTACATTCCTCCAGAGGTGGACAGGGGTGGAGCAACACATGAGGTACATATCTTTTCAGATGCCTCTGAACAAGCCTATGGAGCGGTGGCTTACCTCCGGACTACCGACCAGGACGGTCAAACTTACCTGTCATTCATTATAGCACGCTCTCGTTTTACTCCTAAAAGAGCCCACTCTATTCCAAGATTGGAACTCTGTGGAAGTCTAGTCGCAGCCCAGTTGGCAAAGTTACTTCACAACGAATTGACCCTAAGCATCAAGTCTACTTCTTTGTGGACAGACTCTACCACTGTCCTCCAGTGGCTGAATTCAGAGTTCTGTCGCTACAAGGTCTTTGTGGGAAACAGGATTGCTGAGATCCAGGAGCTGACAGAAAAGTGTTCTTGGTATTATGTTAATTCTGCTGACAACCCCGCTGACGGCCTCACAAAAGGGAAACCACTTCAATATCTTACAGCACCAAACCGATGGTGTCAAGGACCGTCTTTTCTTCTCCAGGATCCAAAGGAATGGCCAGTAATACCTCAGACTGAGTCCCAGGAAAACCAGGTTGAACTACGGAAATCTGTATTCTGTGGAAGCAGTACCTTACCCTCTTCTTCTGACAAAACTGGACGTGACTATAACACCTGGCAGGAACTCTTGGACTTCACTGCCAAAGGAATCAGAGCTACCCTTGCTCCCGGAACTTCTCCACAGGCTGAGGATTACCGCCAGGCTGAGCTCCATATCATCAAACAGGTACAGCAGGAATCCTTCCCTGATGATTACAAACTTTTAGAGACTGGAAAGTCGCTCAGGTCCGGAAGTCGACTAAATACCCTAGCCCCTGAAATGGATCCGGTCAGTAGTGTGATCAGGGTAGGAGGTCGTTTGAGGAGAGTTACGGGTTCTGAGGACTTTGTTTTACATCCTTTGGTCCTAGATCCTAATCACCCAGTCACCCGCTTAATCATTCACCATTATGATAATCAGTTACATCATTCTGGACCAGAACGTCTGTTTGCAGAAATACGGCGATACTACTGGATTCTGCGTGGTCGCGAAGCTGTTCGCCGGTTTCAACATAACTGCCCAGAATGTCAACGATGGAGGGCCAAGCCGACAATCCCTAAGATGGCTGATCTACCCTCTGCTCGCCTTCGTCTTTACAAACCTGCCTTCCATTCTTGTGGAGTGGATTGCTTTGGACCTTTGCTAGTCAAAATCGGAAGACGCACAGAGAAGCGTTGGGGTATTCTCTTTAAATGTCTGACTACCAGAGCTGTCCATTTAGACTTACTCCCTAGCATAAGTACGGATTCGTTCCTCATGGCTCTCAGAAGGTTTGTTGCAAGAAGAGGGACACCAGCGGAATTATGGTCAGATCGAGGTACGAACTTTCGTGGGGGTGAAAGAGAGTTACGGGAAGCTTATGCCGCATTGATTCCTAACATACAGCATCAGCTTGCCCGTCAGAAGATCCACTTTCACTTTAATCCTCCATCGGCCCCCCACTTTGGTGGAGTTTGGGAAAGGGAGGTGAGATCTGTTAAATCAGCCTTGTACACAGTTTTGGGATCACAGTCAGTTTCAGAGGAAGTCATAATGACCGTCTTACTGGAAGTGGAGGCTATCCTGAATTCAAAACCCTTAGGCTATGTGTCCTCAGATGTGGCGGATGCTGATCCAGTTACACCAAATAGTCTTCTAATGGGGCGGCCTGATGGATCTTTACCTCCAGTCATTTACCCAGAATCCGAGATGTTAAGTCGTCGACCCTGGAGACATTCACAGATCCTTGCAGACAGATTCTGGTCTAGGTTCATAAGGGATTACCTTCCTAGCCTACAGACCCGGCAGAAATGGCAAGCTTCTCCACCCGACTTGAAGGAGAAAACAATTGTTCTAATTGTAGATCCCCAACTACCTCGGAGCTTATGGCCTGTGGGACAAGTCGTCAAGACTCACCGAAGCTTAGATGGTCACATACGGTCAGCCGATGTGGCGATAAAGGGCCAAGTTTATACTAGACCAGTAGCCCGCCTGGTCAGGTTGACTGCCATACCGAAAGATGGACTTAAAACCCCCAACCCTGTGTAGTTGAGTCGCCTTTCATAGAAGCAAAGATGCTCCACATCTTTGGGGGCGGCTGTATTAAAGGCTCATTTCATAGGGACTTTTATTATGAAACCGCGTCATGGCAATATTGTGGTGGTGCGCAGCAGAGCCAGTTGAGCTGCCGTGATCTGCGTGATCGGTTACAAACTGTTGGTCGGAAAGCCGTTTAATACCGAATATCCTACACTCCTATACAGATGCATGACCAAGGATGTTAGTCAATGACTTCAAGTAAGCATGTTTGTTTATGGTGACGGACCTGTTGTTCATATTAATGTTAACCGCACTCTGAAGAGCGTTACATGCAGCCTCGTCAGACGGGCATGCCCAGACATGTTCAGTCACGATGTTTCTGTATTAGTCAGATCGTTAGTGTTGGTTCAAATGTGATTACTTTGTTCACATGAAGATGCCGATCTAAGTTACTAGTTATTCATGATGCTTTATGAAGCTATGTTGTTTAATGAATCGGTTATAATACCAAATGTTGTATTTGTGCCATATTTACTGCTGCTCATATGCGTCACAAGGATTTCCATATATGGGCATGGTGTGTCAATACTGAACGTTTATCGCTTTTAATTTCCTTTGGAATACCTTGTTTAGTTATTTAATTGTTTAGTAGAATTGTCAGATATAAATCCTTTTCCATTGTGTTATAAGAATGATTATTGCTATTTACATATTGAGTTTATTCATTCTGTGTATTTTATTTATTTTCCAGACTATATATGTACATCCCTGACAATATCTGTACCTCCTCCATCTACCATCAATACATTGTGTTAAGTGATCACCTGTCTCCTCATTATTTGTGCTCTGACCGGCACCCAGGGGGGTTTACTCAACCTTTATAAACATTGACAGTCCAAAAGTCTCTCCAACAGACGTTATTATTTGTTATTTGTATTATTTGTTATTTTTCTTATAGTGGGCAACAAAAGTGCTCTGCTTGTCCAAACTGAAATTATTTATTATTCTCTGTTGTGTTTGAGCATCTCATAGCTGAAAGAGGCTCCGGACGGATTTCATTTGATGGCTCGTGCTGTTTTGAGCACTCTGTCGTCATCTTGCTGTTGTGGATTTGATGATGAATCGAGAGGGAAGAGTTTGTTTTCATCACGGAGAGGGTGAAGATGGATGGATAACAATCACAGCTCTAATGGCATGACTGATTCTTTCCCTGCACATACTGCACACCTTAAATGTCTTGTATTATAGTCTTTTTACGTGTGCCTTGTTTGCAGGAACTCATATTTACTGGAAAAGAGATTGGACAAATTGGCAAAGCCTTTCACATCTCAATCGTAACTGCTGGGCGGAGAAGGTAAAAGGTTTTTTTTTTTGTGCCCTGCAGGAACAAATGGCTTTGGCCCACTTTCCCCACACATTGTTTTAATCTAGCTGCAGCGGCTGAAACACTAGCCCAGCGAGGGCTTAACATGAGAGCTTCATTCATCTGCTTCCAAGTTCCCGCTGCGATTCTGGACCCATCGCATGTGGAGAATGGTGCAGATCGGGGCCACTTACCTGAGGGACAAAAAAGGTCACGATCCCACTGATGTGAGATCAAGTTTAAAAATGGGTTGGGTTCTTGGCTGAATCCAAATCTAAAACTGATTTCTTTTTTTTAAAGAGGACATATTATGACAAAAAGCATTTCCATGTCCTTTTGAATGTGAAGATATTCCAACATTCACAACACAAAGCTCCAATTCTCAGTGCTATTGTTAATACATTTCATATGCACAGATTTTAGCCAATTATAACTTGGGGCTTTTACATATAGGCTCTGTTCTCTAACTCCAAAACATTAGGCTTCATAGGCACTCACCCAACACAGTGGCTGTTCCAAAAGATATCCAGCATAATTATGCTGTCTTCTAAGACACCTTGCAAGATAAACAGACAATGCAAGAGAAATTGCACTTGCAGTATAATTGATTCAACACTGAAAAAATAATGCAAAAAACAAATCAATAATTAAAATAGATTTTTGTTAAATTATATACAGTGGAACCCACTTATCTCGACCTCTGTTATCTTGCCAAACCTGTTATGTCGACATTTTTGAAGTGGAACCACCAAACTCCCTATTTTTCTTAGCATTTTCTCATTGGTTATGCCGATTCTTTTATGTCGCTGAACACTGATATCTCGAGCACAAAAGAGGGACAAAGTCGCCACTTTACATCGGTTATCTCGATCCCCGTGACTAATGATAGTACCGAGTTCACTGTGCATGCGCTGAGTTCGCGTCGCGCACTCCAATGACGCTTTACTCACTCTTGCGGCGCAGTGCCGCAAAAACACTCTCCTCACCAGAACAGCGCGCACACAACACCGTACGCCGTCTTAAAGGTATATTCCCAACATAAGCATAAAGTAGCCGTTACAATCTCTGCTGTGAGTTGGTACACATATGCCTTTTGTTGTTAGCAAACATATACAGTGTATGTACATTTATATAGCATAACGATCGCTTCATCAAACAAATCGCCATATTGGCTGTTGGTTTTCTCGATCCTCGGTTATCTCGACGCTTTTTTGCAACCCCCGAGACCGTCGACATAACCAGGTTACACTGTATTTGTGTTTTTGATTTATTTTTGTGTTTATTACATGCTAAAGCCAAACTTCTTGTGAGTTGGGTCCCCCATGCTATTTACGCTTTTTTTGACAGACAGATTTACTAATAGCTTGCACCAGCGCAAACCCTCTTTTGGCTTTTAAAACTACTGCCAGGATTTACTGAAGACACACAGTGAAATATAAGCATGAAAAGGCAGTGACAGAACAATTGCGCATGCTTTTGTAGAAGTTTTCCTTTCAGATAGGAAATGAATGGGAGGAGAGTATTTAAATAAACCATGCAACGTGATTTCCTAAGGTTTGCGGTATAGTCAATTTACTGGTATTTGCACTATATTTTAACACCGTTGTCTTACCCCATTCTGTATGATAAAATGGAGAGAATCTTCTCACTCGTGTTTATTTATTTGCAATGTCAGAGGAAGACGTTATCCGAGAACATCGTTTGCCAAGCTGTTATTTATAACTTGCTGCGGATTTTTACCCGCACCTGATTATCATTGGCTACGCTTTTTTGCGACCCTATACTGGTTTGTTCTGCTCTTGGTTGATTGCATGGGTTATTATGGAAATGAGCTGCTGGATCAGCGTACTTTATTTTGTGCATTCATTATCAGTAGATCATATTCAAAACTTTCCACGGCCATCTGTGCTTTTGTGTGATTGTGGTCTCAATTTAACGTGCTCTGTTTATTACATTTGACCCATAGAGTTTTTAGCTACACTCCAAATCTGGAGGTTATGAGGTTGAGGCAGGAGACAGCAAAGTAGCTCACTAAGTTTTGGAAAAGTAATTTTTCAATGAGGAAAGTACGCTATTTTCTGTGAATGTGCAATTCATTAGCTGTAAACACCTAAGAATAGCAAAGTACAGTAAATGGTAAAACTCTTTGCGCTATAAAACAGAAACACTGTTTTATAATTCAATAAATGTGGAATAAATATGTTTTAATATGCTATAAAAATGAGCTTTCCTGTAGCTCAATCAGTAGATAACAACATCATGGGTCAAGGGTTCGATCCCAGGGAAAGCAAGAACTGATTCAATGTGTTCCTTGAATGCAATGTAAGTCACTTTGGATAAAAGCATCTGCCAAATGCATAAATGTCAATATAAATGTCCTCTTTAAAAAAAAAGCATATTTGTCACAGATGCAGTAACTTGGTATTTACCCCAGTTCAGCAGTGTATACACTAAAAAAGGTAAGGTAACATCAAGTCAATAATATCATTTGATATCGCTGAATCAACTTAAATACATTAATTTATTCCAACAAAAATAGAAATTGCTCTTTAAGCTAACAATTGCAGGTTACCACTTTGTTCAGTAATGTGATAATGGGTCCAATGGTATGAGCTAGATTTGCTGGCTTTACATTCACTTTACATTTACATTTTATTACAACAGTAAGCAATTTATGCCATTATTGAGAGTTGAGTGATCTAACCATTTCAGATGAAATGCATTACACTGAGAGACGCTGGATATTTAGCGAGTTACACTGATGTGATCGTTTTTTGCAGAGCTCTACCAAAGTTTATTATCCTGAGATGGCCATTATTTGGATAAATCATGATCACGATCTTAAAAAAAAAAGTTCTGTTATTTATAAACCAGTACGACATTGTTTTTTTGTAGGAACAAGCTGACATTCTGCTAAACATCTACTTTCTTTCCACATATGAGGGTGAGAAAATGATGACAGAATCACTTTAGCACGTATTACCCCTAATGCGTTGGTCTTAAAGCTGTTTTTAATGCAGTTGTTGCTTTTGAGTGCTGCGGTGTACAAATAAGAGCTCTGAAAGTCTGTTTTTAATTAGCATGGAATGTTCAACAGTTGAGTTGTTTCCACATCGCTCTATGTGATCACACAGAATGCTTTGGCTAACCAAGCTGCCATGCTAGTGAAAGGCACCAAACAAATTGTTTTTGTCGTAAAGTGGTTACCCGCCCCTACCGCATGCTTTTAAGAGCGTCTGTCGTTCTTTGCATTGCAAACTGCACATCTGACCAGATGAGCCAAACCACAGTTTTTTAATGTGTGCACCAGCAAGTTTTGACTTCAGGGCTTATATTTCAATTAGTACATTTTTACACAGTATCGTTCATGGTATTTAATAATATTTATACATGAATGTGGTGAAACAACCCCAGCCGTGTTGTCTAACCCCTTGCATAGCAAATTGCGCTAGATGAAAGAGAAACTTAACTTGACCGTGAGGGATACTGTAATTTAACTTCTGTACAGGCCGAGCCATTTGTGTTGAGTAGTCAGCAATGGATTCGGGAAGACAAAGATGCATTTTCCCTCTTCCGCTGTCCCCCACAGTCAGCTAGATTTTCTACCTAATGGGCATGAAAGTTGCAAATTGCAGCAAAATGGACGTGGCAGGATAAAAAGTGTATTAAAGTATCGATCGGAGCAGGTCAATGGCGAACTGTAGCCCTGCATCAAGCAGACAGCGGAACTGGAGCAAATCTCATCTGCTCTTCTGCTTGCTCTTTGATTCTGGGTGAATGTTTGGGTTGTCTGGTATTGATAGATATGTTTAGCTATTGATTTAAGAATTTCTGTAGGAAAGGCGATATGAAGAATAGTTATTGAATAAGATGTGATCGTGTTGTCTCTTGTAGAAGAAAATGTAGCCAAAAAGAAAAGGACTGTCAAAAAGATTTATGATTTTGGCTGAAAGATGTTTATGGAAGAGAATAGCTTCAAAACACCAACCCCACCTGTGTATGCTGTACTTGCTACACCACTGTGATCCAGATACCTGCATCGGCTGAAGGTGCACTACACTGTACGTCTTGATATGTACATGATTATTACTATGCATTTCTTCCGTTTGATGACAGGAATTATCACTGTCACATTTGTGAAAAGAAAATGCCCATTATTAGCTGACATTGACAAGGAAGAAATGTTAATATTATATATAGCATTTTTTTTCTTTTGCCATTGTCAGCTAATCATGCCCATTATTCATATATATATATATACAGTGATACCTCGGGTTTACGAGCGACTTGGTAAACGAGCAAATCGGTGTACGAGCATGGAGGGTCGAATCGGTGTGCGAGAAAAAATTTCCCTCACCCACGGGCATTTTTGTGTGGAAAAAGTCCTAATGCTCAGTGTGGTGGCGTGCATTTTTACATGAAATATCCTAATGACAGCCTCTCATAGTCAGGAGGTTCCAACCCCTTTATAACCCCTTAACTCATTCATTGGGTGCATCATTCACCACAGTGATACTTTTGTAAGTGATTTACAGAAGTTTTTACCTCATTCGTTCGTTCGCGGCTCCCGCAAATTCGTTTGTTCGTTCGTTCATTCAAGACTCCCGCGAATTAGTTCGTTCGAGGCTCCCGCGAATTCGTTCGTTCGTTCGTTTGCGGCTCCCGCGCTTTCGTTCGTTCTTTCGCGGCTCCCAGTCTCAGGACTTTCACTCTGGATTATCACTTCATTTGTTTTCTGCACTATTATAATAAATTCACTCATTTGCACTTGGATCCTTGCATTCCCCGCTCCCCCCTCCTCCCTCCTCTCTCCTCAGCTGAAGTGCATTACAGTAAATTGTCAAGTGTTTTTAGAGTTTAATTGTCAATTATTAATTAGTATTTATATGAGATCTTAATGGTTACAATTTTAACTGCAATTAATAGGGTAAAACCAAAAAAATATTTAAAATGGGCATTTATGGTGGTGTGGAACGAATTAATTGATTTTTAGTGCATTCCTATGGGGACATTTGTTTTGGTGTACGAACATTTTGGTTTACGAGTTCGCTCTTGGAACTAATTCAACTTGTAAACCGAGGTATTACTGTATATATATATATATATATATATATATATATATATATAGTGTATATATATATATATATATATATATATAGTGGGTAGATGATGACAGAATGTTTTAGGTTCAACTAAATTATCTGAAGGCTATACTGGCCAAATTTAGACATGTGAATGTAAAATATTTGCCATTGTAATTTTGACAAATGCTTCTTTTCCACAATAATTATGCTACGTAGTAATCATTGCTCTTTTTGCATAAAAATCAATTTCCCCCTCTAAAATCTGCTTGTGGTTAGTGAATAAAAAGCTGTTTTTGCACTGAAATGGTCCAATTGTTTTTAAAAAAATGAGTCCGTTTGATGGGACTGAAGTGTAGCAAGTCAAATAGAGACTTGATGTTGTCAGACAATCAGAAACCAGGTTTCCCTCTGGGCTTTGATCCTGTGACTGATCCAGACCAGGTGGAGAGAGAAAGAGAGAGAGAGATGGCTGAGTCCAGCCATCAGAGTTCTCTTGTGATCAATCTTTCCTTTTCATTCACTCCTTGCTTCAGAACTACAGGAAATCTTGAGGGGTTTGTTTGATTTGCTGAGGGGGTGAGGTGCTACTGTATGCCCAATTTATTTTTTATTTTTTTCCAAATGCTTGAAAAATTGTTGGAGTCAATATTGCAGCGTTTCGTGCTGGTTTGGTGGATCCAGAGAGATCTGCTCTGCAGTGCAGCATCTTTCAGCAACATCTCCTCATTAAAGAAGCGCAGGACAGCACATACAGTACTGTGTGTTCATGGAAGTGTGTGTGTATGTCTACATATGTCTTTATCTGCTGTCAGCTGTGTGTTCATCTGAAGTAGAAGCTATATAACGAACAGTGAGCTTCAAGGAGACATGCCAGCTTCCTTCTGGTTGACCAGGAATGGGAGAAACTCTGATGGACATGCACTAATTAAACTCAGTTTCACTCTGATTGTTTCCTAGGCTCCTTTTCTGTGAGTGCATGTAAAGAAGCACATGTTGCTGGTAAGAACACGTCAAAACGATCGTGCAACAACCAGCTAGTTTACTCGATTTGACTGGGATATTTTTAGTGCTAGTGGATTTAGAGACGCTACTTCTTAAAGTTTTTATCATGCTGTGTGCTTGAACTTTTTACAGTGTTTGTGTATGTTTTAAAACCCTCTGTGGCAAGTTGATTCTTTAAATGTATCCAATTTACAGCCGTGAAAGCACCTTTAACAAAAAACTTCAGATCGAAAGTGACAGTAAAGACACTATATAAGATTTCTATTTAAAATAAATGATCTTCTTTGAATTTTATATTTATCAAAGAGTCTTGAAAATTATGATTTCCACACAAATATTAAGCAGCAACTGTTTTCAACTTTTAAAAAATAACAAATGTTTCTTAAGCAGCAAATCAGCATATAAGAATGATTTCTGAAGGATCATGTGACTCTGAAAATTCAGCTTTGTTCACAGGAATAAATACATTTATTTTCGTTTATTAAAATAGAAAACTATTATTTTGAAATTAAAATAATATTTCACAATGTTACTCTATTTTTATCAAATATATGCTGCTTTCATTAGTATAAAAGACATCTTTTAAAAACATTAGAATAAAAAAATTAACCCCTAAACCTTTGAAAGGTATTGTATATATTTTGTATTTCCCAATGCAAGTTGTGATGAAATACATAATTTGTATTTATCATAATTTCTTTAGTGAATCATGTGCAATGCAGACACTGTGTGCAAATAAATGCTTTCATTATTCAAATGAAAGTCATTATTTCATTATTCCACTGATTTCAGATTTAGCCACCTCTAAATCTCCATGTATCATGGGCTAGTGCCCTGGACCAAATTTTAGGCTGATATTTCAGCCTGGCTACATGTGAATATGAAATCCCCAGGAATGATGCAGAGCCACATTAGCTTGGATTAAAAGAGAGTGCATGAAGCTTTTATTGTGTCAGGTAACCTACTATAGCTCATACAGCAAAAGTTTGATTATAAAACCCAGTTCTTTATGTTCCTTGTCACATTGCGTTCAGCATGCACTAACGGTTAGATTAACAGACAGATGATCACGTTGTTTTCTCTGCGTGTCACCAAGAGTGATTGACGCGTACGGCGTTCAGCTGGAGATAATGAGCTTTTTTACATGAGTCTCATGGAGCTTGAACACCTCCAATTCAAATGAGATGCTCATCAGCCTCCAGAGGCCCAGCTGAAAACCAGAGAGGAGTCGAATCCCTGCCTCAAGAAGCATTTTGTTGTGCCTTCTTTTCTTTTTGTATACCAAGCACCCTGTGGTTTGGATGGCAGCATAGCGGGCATCAGGTATAGCGTTCACGGGTGTTGATGCCATGAGCTGGAATCTCATCAGCAGCAGGAAGGGATTAGAGAATTCTTCCTGCCATCAAAGTGCCGCCCGCAGTCACTGGAAAGTAATGCTTGGGATTTAATGGGAAGGGATGATACATTCCAGATAATAGGCAAAATAGCATGTATATAGAATATTTGATTGGGAGATATTGGTGATGTGATTGCATATGGTAGATGATCTCAACAATGATAGATGATCTAGATCTGACATGTTCCTGAGCCGAATGTCTCTGAGGTGATCACTGTGCATCATGTCAAATGAATATCTCAAAGTTGTGAAAGAAAATTGGGAGTTTGAGAGTGGTGACTTTCTGAGCACACGCTTCTGGCTTCATTGAGTTCTTATTTGAGGCTTATGGCACTTAACTAATTTGAACATCAAACACGTCCCTTGCTTTTTTTTGGTTATTCATGCATGTTTCTTTCCATAGTCAGTGTAATATACACAAAGTAGCGAAATCTCTACCGAT
Organism: Rhodeus uyekii; assembly: GCA_037043235.1. Classification (NCBI taxonomy): domain Eukaryota; kingdom Metazoa; phylum Chordata; class Actinopteri; order Cypriniformes; family Acheilognathidae; genus Rhodeus; species Rhodeus uyekii. Next base: position 1,090,997 of record JAWRVZ010000069.1, read on the forward strand.
ACACAATTTATGTTGTTGTCACGACAAACACGGTTCTAAATTAGCCCCTGTTTACACCTGGTATTAAGATGCGTTTTGGTCCCAGAAGTAGTCGAAAATGCATTACTTTCGTAGTGTAAAAGTTCATGTGGTCGAATAAGACCGCCTACTCTCCGCTGACTGACCTAATGCGTAAACATTATGGGAAGTGCACTAGCCAAACATATTACTTTGTTGGCTGAAGACCAAAGTTTGGTTTGAAGATGAAAAACGAACCAAGCACAATGTTCTCTCACAGCGTTCGCCAACATCTTGTGGCTATCAGAGCAGAAACGAAAGCTGCTACTCTCTGTTTTTTTCCACATCTCCAAGTGTTCATATGTAAATTGCACAAGCTGATGTTGTCCTTTAGATCAAAAGATTTGAAAAAAAAAAAAAACATACATTTACCCAACCTATAGACCCTCCCCTTGAAGAAATCAGGACAGAAGAGACACCAAGTGTAATCGGATATCGATCGACCAAACCGTATCTTGATACCAGGTGTAAACAGGGCCTTCTTAGGCGGTTTTCATTTGATGTTGTGTGGGAATGAAAGAGCAGAACCATGAACCTGTACTTGACCTGTCAGTGCTGGGCCAAAGAGCTCTTGTATTTACTGCTGGGTTCCTGGACACTTGGTGTAATGCAGCACCAATCTTTGTCTTTTTTATAGCTCAGTAGACTCATCTGGGCAGCAGAGACATAAAATACAGCGTTAATGTAGAGTTTCACTCTAGGAAGATGTTCACACGAGGCGGCAGACTTTCATGTGTGATATTAAACTTTTAAACGGCGGCGGAGTGTAATATTTCAAGAGAATGTCCAAACCTTGACAGATAAATGCAGCGTAAATCGGCTTAAGATGAAGCATGTGCTGCACTGCATGGTAAAGCACATTTATCTGTATGTTCTTGCTTTTCTCCTTTCTCTCAACCCCCAAACACACTTGAGCTTATATCATCAGAACAAACCCTCCTCCCCCCTCTTCCCGTTTGTGTACATTTACAGTTTCCAGCAAAGCTGAGTGAGCACAATAACAGAAAAACAAAGTGCCTTCTCTCTTTCTCTCAGTTTTCACCTCTGTCTTTGCTGAATCAAAAGGCAATAGACTGGCCTCATCACTCCTGAGTCTACTGTACGCTTTTCAGATAACTAAAAGTGGAAAGAATAACTTGTGTAGGATTTGTAATTACACTAAATTAAACCTATGAAACTAGAAAACCTAGTTTATATAACTGAAACTTGAATCAATGAACTGAAGCAAATCAATGAATCATTTCATGAACCGTCTGAATGAACCGACTCAAGGGAGAAGAGGCATTGAAGGTTTGATTTTGACAAGTCAAAGAATTTGTGATGTAGCGTAACAAAATGCTTCATCGCCACCCCCCCCCCCACCCACCCACCATTAAAAATAATAGCTATAGCACAAATGGAGTAGGATAAGTTTCTCACTGATGTTTAATATTTAGGTTAAAACCCTATTCCTCATTATAGTCATGCAAGCATCAGTAAAGAGGTCCCGTTTCCCGAAAACGTACTGTCACAAATGTGTCGTTTAACCATGTTGGTTAATGATGTCATGCATTAATCTGTTTGAGATTGAATTAATGCCAGATTTTTTGCTATAAATTACGCACATGGCATTTGAGGACTAATTCAGAGTTTTCTTAATTATTTTGCATTATATCCAGATATAATCTTCCACTAGAACATGAATGCAAATGCAAAAACGGCGCTTGACAAACTAAAAGATTTAAATTTAATTTGAATTTCAAATAAAATAAATAGATTGTACTGAATGTCAGCTTTGCTTATTTTGCTCCAAATAAGGATAACGTCCTCATGGCGTGCAAACAAGAAACTATGCTTCTAATCGCCGTAGTTCCAAACACGCAGCTTTGCAATGATGTTTGCAAATGTTCCATGGAACTATGGTTTCGGGTAACACAGACTTATTTGAACTATGCTAATAACAACAGAACATAGTTGGCTAATTATGCTTTTGGTAAACGCATCACAGAGTGTTACTGAAAGCCTGGAAAGAGGTGCTGCAACAATTTAAAATGTGCGAAAAAGAGTTCTTGAGAGTTCTTCTCGAAAAAGAGTTCTTCTCGAAAAAAGAAAAAGAGTTCTTCTCGAAAAAGAGTTCTTCTCTGTTCTTGCTGGGAGTGTGGATGCTATTGGATGGGAGATCACAGCTTTCTCCCATGGCGATGCCCGAGTGCCATGTAAAGGCAGGGAAGGCTATGTACCATGTCTTTGGACAGTTTGAAGGGTATGGATGTGATGTGTGCTATTGGCTGCTCTATAATAAGATTGTTGTGATCTGTGGGGAGGAGAATTTACTGGAGCACAACTCCCCCTAGGGCATCTTCATAGAAATCTGCTTTTCCACCAGCTTTTGGTGCATCTCAGCCAAGCTGCTTGGTTCCTATTGTTAATGAGCCGCTCTTTCACTCTCTTTCCCCCCAGCCTGAGCCACCATGTGCCAAAAGGGGCTAGAAACTCTCAAGCTGAAGCTGATGGCAGAACAGGAGAGACAGAAAATGAGAGATGAACACTCGCTCTGCAGGCATTAACATGGCCATTTCATCCAAGCCTTTTCCAGCTGAGAACTTAACATGACCCGGTCCACAGGGCCCTTGCGTACGGTTTAAAAATAGTTGCGTGGATACATCTGTGTGCTTCAAAGATATCAAACTGGATTAGTACTTCTTGACAAAAGCTTTTTTATGTATGTTTCCCAAATGCTTTTGTACACAATGTAATACTTACTGAAGACAATAGTGTGATTATTCAGCTTGAGTTAGTTCAATGTTGATTCAGTTCTGTTCAATAACTGGATCAGTTCAGTTGCTGGATATTAAATATCCCCGACTGAGCAAGCCATAGGTGACAGTGGCAAACTCCATCAGGTGACAGAAAAAAAAACTTGGAAAAAAACAGGCTCAGTTGGGGTAATATTTATGTATTTATTTTAATTATGGGAACTTCTAATCTTGTGATTGAACAACTTGGCAGCCCATTCCAATAATATGTCCAAAAAAAATCTTAAAATTATAAAATATTACTGTTCGCTCAATCAGAGCCGCTGAAGTGCATTGCATTGTGGGATAGATATGCAGAATGGCATTCTGGGAATTTAGTACGAGTTGTGTGGAAGTATGCAGTTCTGAACATAGCTAAACAATTTTTACACTTTATTTTAAAACCTTTTAAATCAGATATCATTATCTTAATCTTAACTTCAAGGCAGTAAATGCCAGATCTCCATGATTTCACTGTTTCAAGATGGATTTCCACAACACCGCCATGCAGATGAGGATTTATCTGATCTTATCATTCCCTTTGAAGAACAACCTGATCATCTGTAATGTGTCCCATATTAATGCTGTTGCCTGCAGAATTCACCTGCTTCCATCAGAACCCATTTTAGCTGGCCTGCATTTTAACCCATTTAATACCAAGATAGACACTTTTGCTGAATAAACAGCCCAAAAAGTCTCTTTGATGTTCTTAAAATATCGCATGGCACGACGTCATCACACAGTAAGCGGAGAAAATTAAATGCATAGTTCTGATAACTAACAGTATTGTGATTTTAATTAAGTGAAGAGTGTTCTAATGAGACTATATTTTGTTATAATTATAGTGATAATACTTGAGATAAATGTCGTTTACTCGTTAAACGTTGAGTACAGTCCGTCAAAGAGCTAATTTTTGGTTTTTCTGAAGCTTTAGAGAATGGTAACAAGTGCTCTTGTCATTTTTCCAAGTCAACATCCATGGTTATTGGATTGACTTTTAATTTTTACATTTTTTTTTTAAATATTTTGATATATTTGAAATGTCTTTTTTGGGTTGTTTTAGTTTTTTTAAAGAGAGTATTATGCTGTATGTATGCAAAATTTCAATAATCAGTTTAGATTTAATAAACCAGTCCAGATTTCTACTATATTTGCCAAAAAATTTGCATACTGAATATTGCAATGGTTTAACCTTCTATTTCTAGGGCCAGATTTACTTACAGCTTGCTGCAGCATAAACCCTCTTTTGGTGTTAAACAACTACCGTCAGGATTTACTAAAAACATTTGCATGTGCATCTGACCTTATTACATATGCATTTGTAAGACTTTCGCTTTCAGAGACAAAATTTATAAGAGGAGAGTATTTAAATGAGTCATGCAAGGTGATTTACTAAGGTTTGCTCCAGTCAATATACTGGTATTATTGACCGCCCAAAAAAACATGTCTTAAACCAGCCACTAATTTGCGCTGTTCTTGGTAGATTGCATTGGTCATTATAGAAATGATCCGGCTGCGTCAGTGTTCTTTAATTTGCACATCGTCAGTAGATCACGCACAGAACTTTTCAGTCCCATCGGCTCCTTTTTTGGAATTGCGCTCTCATGCTAATTTGCCCTGTTTAGTAAATCTGGAACCTAATGTGACAAATGAACCAGAAGTGATATGAACTCCTGATTATTATTTGATTAGTCTGCCAGAAGTAAAGACACCCAAACTGAATTAAACATGTGAAATAATTGTATTTAAAACATTAACACTTTCTATTTTTATAAAACCGTATGCACTGTGCCCAATTTTGATCATTGCCCAAAGCATAGATATTTGATGAGATGTCTCACATTATCAGGATTATTCAAGCATAAGGGTGTTGCATATGGCTGAGGTGTAGAGTTGTCTGCTTACAGTCATCTGGCTGTATGGGCGTTATTTCTGCATTCAAAATGCATGCTGGGAATTAATTAGCTTGGCCTTCATTTAGCTGCCTCCCTGTGTTAATGTAGAGAAGTTCAAACGCAAATGGTGTTAAAGTACAGTAGCAGCGCCGTGGGACGTCCACTCTCTGCGTTTTATCACTTGATGAGCGGAAAATGTATCGTGATGGGAAACGCTGGGAGGCTGTGATGGTTTGGAATGGAGGAAATTGGGGTTGTAACACAGATTAGCACAGATTCCATGTTCCTTCATTTGGTCACTTGACTGAGCTTGGTTTCTCTCAAGGTTGTTTTTCTCCATTTCTGTCACCTAATGAAGTTTCCTTGCCACTATCGCCTTTGGCTTGCTTTGTTGGGGACACTTATTCAGTCATATTAAGGATTCGACTCCACTGACACAATTAGATGAGAACAAAACTTGAGCTGGATTGAGCTGAATGATGACACCACTGTTTTCTGCAGAGCTGCTTTATAGCTGAATAGATGAATTCTGCAACATCGACTGTGTTACTGAACTGAATCAACATTGAACTAAACTGATCTGAATCACGACGCTTTTGTCTTCTGTAGAGCTGCTTATAGCTGAATCAAATTCATTTCAGAATTGATTAACATCACCGCTATTGAACTGAACTGGATCAGTTGAGCTGAACAATGACACTATTGTCTTTGAATTTGAGTTTGTTTCATATTTGATGAAATGTATGTTATTGTCCTGTTTATTCACTTGACAAAATGCTTCAACCTCTATAAATTGAGAAACAACGCTAATAGTCCTTTCCCTCCCTTGTGTTATCGTGATGATTTCCTATTCAGTGTGAAAAGTGGCCTCTTAGCTATTAAACCGTTGTCCAATTCCAGGAATTTATCTGAGAGCATAACAATGATTGTCTCCATGGAGCCTCTAGCCTGAATCATCTCTCTGCAAAGGATGAGAGCCGTGCCGCTGCACCCGTGTGTGTGAGAGCGCATTGGATCAGTCGCATGATATCCCTGATGCTCCTCTCTAACACCCCCGATCTACCTCTGCATCCTGCAGTAAAGCCAAATAACTTCTCCCTGGCGTTGGGCCTTAACGCTTCCTCCTCTCTCTTTGTCTCTCTCTCCACAGTATTGCTGAGTGTGCTACAGGCAAATGGCCAGACGGAGATGAAGAGAGTGGTCGGAGACAATGCCACGCTGCCTTGCCACCATCAGCTGTGGCAAGCCGATATTTCCCTGCTGGACATAGAATGGATGCTGCATAAATCCAGCTCACGGCAGACAGTGGTGAGCGTATATGCGTCTGATCTCCCGCCACTGCGACATTGCGCTGCTGATGCTGGCCTTCACTGTTCGCCACAGTTCCTGATCTGCAGTGCAGTGCTTTCTGCTGCGATGATGGGAAGGGTTGTCTTTCTGTAAACTGTACTATTAACTTGTGCTGCAATCAGCACTGTAAAAACGGCTCGCTTTTAATACGTCTCTGGTTTGCCTCATATCACCCCCAACAATTACTTTTATGACCTAATGATGTGGAATTGGCCCGAGGACAAGTTTTACATTTTAATCTGGCCACGGCTCAAGCTGTTCCCTGAGGTCCTTCCTGACACAATATATCTGACAAGAACGGGTCAAACCTTTTGCCGATTGAACTTCCTGCTAGTGACAAATCATTTCAGAGCTATTTTTGCAAATGCCATGTAACCCTTTAATGAGATGAAGCTAGAATTTAGAGGTGAGTTTTTGTTCTGCTTAGGTGACAATTTTGGGATCCGTCTCTCAAACAATTCAAACTTTAGGTGCTTTAGGTACTACTGTTCATGTCCTGTAAGAGTGAAAGCTCTTTCAGTAATAACTCACCCTCGTGTCATTCCAAACCCGGAAGACTTTTATTCATTTTAGGAACGCAAATGAAGATCTTTTTGATGAAATCCGAGCTCTTTCTGTCCCTCCTTCGACAGCTTTTTTAAATGCACCGTATTTTCCCATATATAACCCGCAGACCCAGGTATCCCGCACCCTCATATAGCCCGCGGGGTTTGGGGTTGTGTGTCAAAAAATTGTTGGCATAACCCGTACCTTTATATAACCCGCACCCATAGATTTATGAACTTTTTTGTGTAAGTTCACATTTCGAATTTCAAATGTTGCTCGCATGACGTCAGTTATCCATAACTGTTCAGGCTCGGTACACAGTGCTTGTGCGCGAAATTCAAACAATAAGAAAACAAACGCAAGTCAGAATCAGAACAAAAAGAAAAAGCAGTCTCTCCCGCTGTGCAGCAGCACGTCCCTTAAGAAGCGATTCTACAGGTGTTGATCACCGGATGAGAGGAGAAGAGCCCGCCCTCATGCAGCACAGCCAATCACGTCTTCTTGCATGATTGACAGGTCAGACAGCCAATCAGAGTCAGCTGTCAGAGTGATAGTACAAGCGCCAGAGACAACAACCCTCGCAAGAAAGAAAAACAGAAATAAATTACCGCAAAAAGAACCGTACGTCCTTAGGGACATAACAAATATATTGAAATATTATTATGGTAAATTTTTTTTTGGTACATAGCCCGCACACTTATATAGCCCGCACCCCCCCTCGAGGGGTTTGTAAAATCTGGTATAACCCGCGGTAAATGTAATTTAATTCCTGTTATGCAAAGCTACATTTTTAGCATTATTAATCCAGTCTTCAGTGATGCTGATCAGAAATCATTCTGATATTTTGTAATGAAGAAACATATTATTGTCAACGTGAAAAAAAAAGTGTTTTTTAAGATTAACTTTTAGTAAATGTGGGATACTTTTATCAGTGAAATGTGCACTTTAGCACTGCTTTACCAAATGAAGTTGAGTATCAGGGACACCAAAAGACAAATATAACCAAGCGACGAAAGGCCTGATTCACAGTGACATCAGAGTTTAGCAGACTCCTACTGCAGGCGTATGAGTCAATCCTCACTGGATTTAGCCTGTAGAGCCTAGAGTTTCAAAAGCTTAATCAAAGCACTATTTATTCATCTCCTGTATGTTTCCTCTTTCACCAGGTGATCACCTACTTTGCAGGTAGGATCTACGACCCCAATGAGAGTGACGCTGGGCGGCTCTCCCTAGCGGGCGACTATCTGAAGGGTGATGCTTCGCTCATGATCAGTGATCTCTCGCTCACCGACTCTGGAGAATACATCTGCAAGGTCAAGAACGGTGGGAAGTACTACTGGAACACAGTCAAACTCATCGTGCTCCGTGAGTCTTTAATTAACTCCTCCTGTAGGCCTGAGGAACAAAAAAGACATGACAGATGCTTATGTCACAGAGTAAGGGGTACAAAAATAGCACTAGGATGTTGTCTCTTGGCATAGTGCGCCAGTTGTGCCGCGATCTTGGCGTGAAATGACATTCAGCGACTGTGTGACAATAAGAACAAAAAATCATGCATGATAGGATGGAGGGAAAAAACAGTCATCACTTATATAAATCTACATAATTTATATGACAGACTATAGTTTCAACTTCCAAAACACATAAATCAGTCATAGTTACTCATGTTGGGCATGTTGGATAAACACTTCTTCCTGCATAGAAACATTATAGGTCTGTTTTCCCCCATTCTTCCGTTCTATATTCCCTCATTCCATCTTAACCTCTTCGGCAGCTGTATAAAGACATTTAAGAGCGCCACAAATTCACGCATACATTTGTACAAATGATCCGTAGCTTTCAAACGACACGTTCGATTCCAAGGGGCAAACATTAGCATTTGTCTTGTTCAACACAAAGATAATGGCTTGGCAAAGGATGCAACTGCAGCTTCCTCTGTGCGCAGTAAGTGATCCTGACAGAGTCGGGAGATGGAGGGGACCTGCATCCCACTCAGCGGCTGTAATTGCATCCCCCCCTGCGAGTGCTGGGACAGAATTGTCCTGGCTCAGCAGATAGAGGCGGCAGGAGCAGATGCTGATGGCCGGGGTGGGCAGGAGTGGGGGGTCGAGGACCGAATGGTGAACGGGTTGTTTTACAGATTCATGTTATAGAGCTTGCTGGTATCACACTGGGTTTTAAAAGGTTCATGATGTGAGGAAAAATGGATCTAAATGGGGAATGATGCAAAAAGGGTAAAAGTGCATGTGTGAGTGTATATATTTGGTTTTACTTACATTCTTTAAACTGCTCGTCCCAAAATTAGTTTGACTTTTTTTAGTCTTTAAACTCGAGTGTTTCTGCTATTGTGCTATTTTCATCAATATTATATTAAGAAAACAAATTAGTAAAAAGCAAATAATCAAATGAAGATGTCCAGATAGAATATCTTTTATTTGTAAAATATTTAATTCACTTGATAATCCAAAGATATGCATTACTACCTGGTTATTTCATAAATAAACCAAGAAGTTCCAGCTAAAATACCTATATTGTGATTTTAATTCAGAGAAGTTTTAACAAATTCATTTTTTTGTGATTGTATAATGTATGAGGCAATTCTTTGTTACATTTACAGCTAAAATATTTGCATTGTGATATAAAATATATTGGATTGTCCAAAACAATGGAGTTATGTTATATATAAGCAAATTCTTTGTTAAAATACTTATAGTACAGTATATGGTAATAGTATATTACATATCATGTAATGTTGCCTCTGGCTTGCTTAGTTGGGGACTCTTAATATTTAAAAATATTATTGATCTGAGGCTGTTGATTTTTAACTGCTTTATAAACTGTCAAAATGCATAATTTTCCTCTTATCACTTAAAGATCCTTTGAAACAATTTATATTGTATAAAGCGCTATATAAATAAACTTGATTTGACTTTTTACCTTACCATGTTTGTTTTGCAACATGCAGTGAAACCATCTAAACCACGCTGTTGGATGGAGGGTCGTCTGCTGGAAGGAAGTGATGTCAGACTGAGCTGCAAGTCCACAGATGGTTCTGACCCAATCAGCTACAAATGGGAGAGAGTCTTGGATAAGGGAAAATATGTTGGCAAGCTCCCACCTCTGGCCCTCATAGGTGAGCTCTTAAAAAATGAATAGCATGTTATAATTTACGACTTTAAAGGTAAAGTATGTAGCTTCTGCGACTAGTGGCACCTAGCAGAATTAAAAAAAAATACAGAATATTTTGCAACCTCCATTTCATGTGTCATGCCTCCCCCAACTCGGACATCACAAATACAGCTCACACAGGTGCTTATGAAGGCATGTCTCAACTGGTAAAATTAGCTACTTTCAATAAAAGGTTCAGCATATTAGGAATACTTTTAGCTGTGTTGCTCTGTGTCATGAGTAAACAACTGTGTATGAGAGTCGTGAGGGTCTCGCCTATAATAACCCGATCTGAAATGTATGCATTTTTGTGCAACACCTGGCTCCACCTCCTACACTCCACTCTCAGTGTTTAGATGGTGCCTGGGGGGCTCAATGTTACACTTTTGGGTGAGATAAATGAGCAATGAGTTAAAAGAATGTATATTAACCACACCCCCCCCCAGCAATAGCAAAAACCTTTATGCAGGAGAAAATTGTAATAGTAATAATTATAACTAATAATTCTGGAGAGAATCTGTGCCATATTTCGATAATGTGATATAGGTGAAAACGATTTTTTGCCTGTAACCTGTTGAACTGAGTCGCTCGGGTCCTACCCCTTCAATTCCGCTTTCCCGAGAAGAAAGAAAATGCAGCGTTAAGTTTATCTTCCAAGCATGGGGAGTAAATCATGTGGACATCTTCTCTCTGGAGGAGCAGAAAATAGATGAAGACACTACAGGGCCAATTTAACACCGCAAGCATTCTCAAATTAAATTTACATCAATTCCATCAGCACTTTTTACCCCACATGCTTCACTACCTCCTCAATTAGCCCCTCTTATGAGATCGGATAGGAGATGTGACGTATGTGTAATGTAATGCGCTCTCTTCATCTGCCTTTGTGGAGAATTTTGCAGAGCATGCTCTGTTCATTCAGCTGAACAATTTCAGTAGTTGTTTTATGTCAGAAATGAGGATTCAATGAAATCAACATTAACCAGAGGTTAGTGTTTAGATTTAGCACTTGAAGCTTGAAGTGTGACAGCGTGTTCTAATTTGGCCCTTCCTAACTCTCTTCCATGTCCTAATCACCCATAAAATGCAAAATTGTGTTTAACGCTTGGTGTTTATTTGTTGTGTCACGAACAGTGTGATAATGATGCTTGAGTCATGACAGAATCACAGCCAATTAGAACACAGTTGATATTTAATATACAGCAAACAAAGCTGCATGCATTTTATAGAAGAACATTGTTTTGGTTGTGCTTCAGCTCTGTGTGGATCTGCGGAGAGAGTCACACAGAGAGATAAGCCAAGTATCTAACCAGTTTAGACGGAAGGCTGACTAGCTGAAGACGTTACTGTAGCTTTACACATTAATATACCTCAACAACCATAATGAAATTATCCTTCATAACAGATAAAGGTTTACAGTGAACTCTGTTAGGGAGCTATACCTTACTCATCCGTTGAGTAATAAAATCACCATCTCTGCGTCGCTTTTGCAACATTAAAAATCCCTCAGTTCTCATCATCTCCGAAAAGTCAAACCAATGTTGATTGTTGTTTTATTATGAGAGACAATAAAATATTAACACTTATAACTGGCTTACAATAGTTAATCAGGGTAAGACAAAAACGCGTTTTGGAAGGGGGATTCATAATTAACACAAATTCTTTTGATAATTTTGAACAAAAAGTAAAATCAGGAACAATAGGAACAACAATACAATTCAAAATAAGAGTCCTTAAACACAAGACATGAATTTTAACAAGCAGCAAATCAGCATATTAGAAGAATTTCGGATGGACCATGTGACCCTGAGTAATAGTTGCTGAAAATTCAGCTTTGACAACACTGGAATAAATTACATTTTAAAATATATTACAATAGAAGTCTTTGTGAGCACAAGAGACTTGGAAATACATTTTTGAATCAAGGATATGAATATTTATGAATATGGGAGGGTGAGATTGAAGTGCGAGATAATTGTGTGAGATTGAAGTGTGAGATTATTATGGAAGACACCGTATTTATGTCTTGTCATGTGTCTGGTTGGATGCAGTGCAATACTGTGTAAACTATTAAAATATCAAACTCTTTGTGTGTTTTTGTCTTAAGATCTGAAGAACCCTGAGATTGTTACGCTGAAAAATCTGACGAAGGAAAGTGCGGGAGTCTATAAATGCACTGCCAGCAATGATGTCGGAGAAGAAAACTGCACTTTAGAGGTCAAAGTTCACTGTAAGTATCTGTGTTTGTATGGATACATTCAGAATGGCATATTATTTTAATGAGTACTGTGCCACCTACCTACTGTTTTCTAAAAATAGTGCATGGTATCTATTATATCCATATCTTGTTACACTATTACATAATATCTATTGATAAATGCTTCAAACTATAGTATTCTACACTGTTGACACATCACCTCACTATGCTTCATGTTTAATTTAGTGAGTGACATCCAGTTATCCATTATCTTTTTTTGTGCATATTTAAGCTAATTTGTCAACTTTTTGCAGCCTGAATAAAAAAATGACAGTGTAGTATGAGTTAACCTGTGTTTTTCTGTTTGTTTGATACAGTCACAGATTAAAAGATTTATGCAAACCATAAATTCCTATTCCTAGCTTTTTTTTTGCTTTGTTTTGCAGTGTTCTTCTTGCTCCCAACACGTAATTGAATTACTGTCAGCACAAGTCATTGCCGTGTCGTATCCCACAGTGTTTTTTGTAAAGATGGCGGGGAGAGCCTGACCAATTGTGCTATGCAATGTGATCTTTCAGCACTATTTAGCATCCAAATAAAGAATTCATTCGTTATTTTTAAACAGCTCATTGATTTAATTATTTCCTCCAAACCTTTCTCAAACTGCTCTGCTGCATAATTAAATATCAGATGATGGAATTAGAAGAAATAATTAATTATGTGGCGGAAAGAAAAAAAATTATTCATGCAAAAAATGGCATATTATTAAAGGAAAGAGCATAGTGAGTGCGGTAGGTTGATTAATGCTGTGCTGTTTGCTGGAGTATTCTCATGGTGAGTTACACTCCTTCACGGATCTGCATTGCAGAGGGGGCTGCTTGTTACTCGCTGCTTGCTGGTTGTTAATCTATTCGGAGCATTCAAACTTTGTTGTATGTGTCTTTTAAAAGAATGTAGAGTAAAGCTGCACGACTCTGAATGAATTGAGAATCCCATTACCGTAATTTTTCTTTGTTTGTTTAAAAGAGAAATCACGATTCTGAATAAAGAATAACATGCAGTTTACTAGGGGTTCTGAATTTTTTTAAATTGCTGCAGTCTATTTAAAATTGATTTGCTAAACTGTTTAACTGATTTGAATAAATTATGTTTTTTAGTTATTTACAAAAAAGTTTATTGCAGTACTTATAAGTTGCATCCTTACTTACAGTAATAATTTGAATGTTTGTAAGACAGAAATAATGATACTGTGTGGTTGAAAAGTGTTGTTTGCGAAGCTGTTTCATACCTATGCGTGATAACTGCGCCAACACAGATCTGAATGTTCGCTGTGTACGTTGTACTTGTTGAAGGTTTAATTGACGTAAAGCCAAAATCACATGGGTGTTTGAATCCAGATCATGATTAATCGTGCACTTCTAATGTAGAGCTCTGATCAAGTGTTTTCCATAGTGAAGTGTGTGTGTTTATACTTCTAGGTTCTGTTTGTGGGATTTGTGATAAAATCGTGTGGATGGTTGCTAGGATGCTACTATACAATTGCTAAGGTTTTTAAGTGTTTTTAATATGTTGCTATATGGTTGCCAGGGTGTTGCTATGTGGTTTCCAGGGTGTTCTCAGTAGTTGCTTACTAGCCTGGGTCAAGAGACAATCCTCACACCTTTAATTTCTATAGTATTTTTAGTCCCTAGAAACAACTCAGGTTGTTCTATTTATCTAGCCTTGATTTTATTTTTATCATCATTTTTTATTTAACTTAGCCTTTTTATATATATTTTTTGCACCAATGTTTAATTCTCCTTTCATTTCATGATGGATGAACTCTGCAACATAGACACTTTTATTAAACAGAATTGAATCAATATTGAACTGACTTGACCTGAATAACAAGACTATTGCCTTTTGTAGAGTTGCTTTTAGCTAAATGAAGGTCATTTTATAAATTGTTGATATCAACTATTTTTGAACTAAACTTGTGGTCAACCAATATGTCGATACATAGTTTTTCTGATTGGCCGATGTATTGGAAGCAGGACTTTTATTTTGATGTCGTTGAGAATGGCAGCGCCTCGCTATTTAGAGGTTCTTTCTATTAATAAATGTGACTTGGCTTGACAATCATTACAGTGAAGCTCACCTTAGCTTATACACACCTTTTGTCCGCTCTTTTGCAGATGTCCGTGGAATGGGCGTCGTGGCTGGTGCCGTGGTGGGCGTGTCCTTCGGCGTCCTCCTCATCATCCTCATCGTCTGGCTTGTTTTCCGCAAGAAAGAGAAGAAGAAATATGAGGAGGAGGAAGCGCCCAATGAAATAAGGTTAAAAAAACAAAAAAAATGTAAATGTTTAAACATAGAATGTAATTGCAAATTACAGCCTGACACATTTATAATGTCTAGCAGCTGTACTCTTTGTTGACTTGCAATGCATTAACAATGCAAATGACTGCGAGATTCACACATATACACTGTTCTCGCTGCGGTTAAAGAGATGGTTACACTGTAGCAGAAGCCACTTTCCATAGCCAGTTAGCCAGTGGCCTCAAGGGTTTAAAGGTATTTGAGTGTCTTTACGCTTTAGTTAGAATCTATCAAAACATTTTATTAAAATGTAAATTGCTTTTAGGTCCAAAACATGTTTGTGAATGCAAAGGCTTCTAGCTATGCAAACTTTGTTAACATTTTAGTAGATATAGCATAAACTTTTAGGAAATGCATTTAGGCCTGAAATGAGCTAGTTGCAAAACCCTTACGGCAAAAATATATTTTCAGATATATTTTTTAATTAATGTCAAAATAAAAAAAAGTAGCCAGAAATATATTAAGATAGATTTTTTTTTTAAACACATTGATATGAATATATTTCAGTTACTTTTCAGTTACTTATACTTACTTTCTTTTCCTTACCTATATTTCCTTATATATTTTTGGCCATCTACAATATACGTTTACAATCCAAATATTTTTATATTGCTCAAAATACATTTTATCTGTTAGTTTATATCTAATGGAATAGTTCACCCAAAATAAAAAATTCTGTCATCAGAATGACAGTTTTACCGCCCTTGTGGGAATAATTAATATTTATTAATTTAAATTTATATAAATTAAATTTATTAATTAATTAATAAAGTAGTAAACTTAACTTATTTATTTGAAATGTATTTTTGACATAATATTCTGCTCTGAAATGAGTCACATTGCAGCTTATATGCTTACACAAGTGTGTATGGCATTATAAAAGGAATTTAGTAGTTTCACGTCAACTACTTTCCTGGAGGAGCAACATCTTTCTGAAGGAGTTGACATGTTTATAGTTAGCTGTCTGAATAATAACAGACATTTGCAGGCCCTTGCATATTAAGTTTACACAACAAGATCAAGAATCTCACAGTGTCTCTCTCTCTTTATGATTTAGGGAAGATGCAGAAGCTCCCAAAGCCAAACTGGTGAAGCCAAACTCTCTCTCCTCCTCTCGCTCTGGTAGTTCTCGCTCCGGGGCCTCCTCCACTCAGTCCATGGTGCACAACAGCGCTCCCCGTGGGCCCAGGCCTCGACTGCCCGTGGTGGCTGCCCTTAAAGAAAGTGGGCAGCCTGAAAATTTCCCTTCGGTGCCACCGCCGTACAACCACGTGGTCCCCAAAACTCCAGAGCCCAGCAATAGCCCCAAACCCAGCCCGGCAAAGCTCGGCCCGGGGAACCTGGCGAGGATGGGCGCCACACCAGTGATGATCCCCGCGCAAACCAAGGCATTCCAGACTGTGTAGAAATAAAACAACACGTAAACACACACACACACACAGATAAATACACACACACTGCAGCGAGTATCAACTCCCACATCTGGTATCAATCAGGAACATTCCCATTCCCTGTGGAAAACCCAGGTGGTCAGGCCTTTTGATTCAACACATCCGACTCCATTGGAAAATAATGCTTTTGTTGTTTTTTATGCGCACACTGAAGTGGAAGGAGACACTTTCGTTGAGTGTATGTGTTTTTAAAGGGTAAAGATGTGAGGTTTGTGTTGTTATGGTGGCGTGAGCAAACAAAAGAGGCAGATATGAACAGAGATCCAGCTCTGCCTTTACCCAGAGAGACAGCCTGTCTACCTGACCACACACTTCCTGTCCTCGCCGGGTTTGAACTGACAGCTACAGAACTAGAGGAGAAATTCACACAAGCGGACTCTTTCCGACACCTGCTCGTCCGCCCCTACAAGGACTCACATCTGCCACTCATTTCCTCAGCCAATCAGCATTTGCCAGGCAGCCCAGCAGGTCTCACACCTCAACAGCCAATGGCGGTTCACCTGCTGGGCGCAGACGCTTTGATTGGCCCAGAGCGAGGAGAAATCAACACACTACGACATAAACAATGACAGTACATTTGTTTGTCCCTCATTAGAGCTATAAATATTCCATACGATAGAAGTATTCCATATTTAATAGGTATTTATAGGAATTCCATATAAATATATTTCAGTTAAAGAATCTAAGAGCTTTCGTAACGTGTGTGCACAATCCCTTTAAATCATTCACTCACATTCTTCAGGATAATGCATACAGGATCTTGAGTAATGAGGTTGATCGTCTCAATGGGGAAATGGTTTGGCTCGGCTTTGGCTCCTGGTATTTGCAATTGAAATCAGATGTCTGGTTTGCGCATCCCATTGGATGCAAGTATGATGAGGTTGGGTCAGGCTTATTCAGTGCTGGTTTATGTAGATGCGAAGTGTCTAACCAATTACGATGAGACCGAGCGAACAGGCCCATACTCAATCTGCCTGCGAGGAAAGCACTAGTTCTACACAGATTTTGATGTTTTTGACTCGAATGACCCTGTTATCCAACACAATTTGAAATGTTTTATTAACATAATGTGGAAGTGTTGATATGTTCAATTGAATCACGATTCGTTTTATGATCCAAGAAGATCCCAGATTCTTCAAGAAAATATGATCGTCAGTAAAACCAAGTTATTTAAAGGGAAAAATTATTTGTGTGTGCACGTGTGTTTAGCATTTTAATTAATGGTAGATTTCATTTCAAGTAAATTTAAATCATCCTGTGCCTCTTTTGGAAATTTGCTGAGGCTACTGCTCTACATTACCCTTAATATTTGTGTATTTTTTTATTACATATTATGCCGAATTTTCTAATGCTTTCATCTACCAATAAGAATGTAGTGCTTTCTGCTCAGTTTAAGACATTTAAATTTGTTAAATAAACAAACATAAAAAAGAAAACAAGTGCAGATTCCATCTGGGCCTGCGAATGAGCTTTGAATGTGTTGTATAG
The DNA here is from genome assembly GCA_037043235.1 of Rhodeus uyekii. Taxonomy (NCBI): domain Eukaryota; kingdom Metazoa; phylum Chordata; class Actinopteri; order Cypriniformes; family Acheilognathidae; genus Rhodeus; species Rhodeus uyekii. Next base: position 1,108,281 of record JAWRVZ010000069.1, read on the forward strand.
CTGGCTTTTTTTCTCTTTTCAACCATTTATTTTTAAGATTAATTACATTTTTCGCTATTTTAGCTAAAGACACAACATTGTAACCGCAGTAGTTTAGAAGCTTTAAATTCATGAGTGCAGATTTATATATTAATCATTTCTGTATTCTAGTTGTATTCGGGTTACTCTAGTGCCATTGCAAATATACTTTCTCTGTTTTTTCCCCCTCTTATTTTCAATGTTTGATGAACTCTTGTGCTCAGAGAGGCATTCATTGCTTGAATCAGCAGCAAAAAATTTATTTTCGAGTCTCCATTAATAAACAGCAGAAGGCCATAACATGAATTCCTCCCCTCTTTTTTTTTACGTCTTCAGAAATGAATTAGATGGACGAACAAGATGTCAGAAAATATTCAAAGTGACAAGTCACCATTAAGGACAGAGCAATGTCTTCTTGCCAGATAACCAGGGAATAACCGTCAATGCACGGAACAAGATTTAGATGTCAATGGAGAGGTAAAGAAACCAAAGGCTGACCTCTAAATCCAATCCTTCACAACTCTTAATCCCAGAGTAAAAAAAAAAACACTACTAGAATGTGCACCCAGTTCCATTGATTTCGTTTCAACCCACAGCCTGGTCGATTCCCCGGCTTTGAAGTCTCTTTCCACACGCGGGGAATGAGGAGAAATTAAGTTATATTAGTCAAAGAAGTACTTCCTCGCAACCCGCTGTTCCTGTACGGCTGAGTCTGCTGTTGATATGTGCTGAGACGCATGGTTCAGTTGAGTTTGTGTTCGGTCAGTCACGGCTGAACAGTTTGAATGCCGAGCTCTAATGTTAAACACCCTGCATACAATTGCTTGAGAGAATGTGCATCTAAACACTATTGGCAATGGACCTGCATGACAACGATAGCTAGAGAAAGACAAGTATTTTGGCTCCAAGCTAATGTCAGTACTTTATATACTAAGAATCGCATTATAAAAAGGATTTTAGGTTCAAATGTTACTGATGTAAATACGTTTTGTATTTATATGTCAACTTTCCTCATACCGAATAAACATTGAATGAAATCATTCTAGTTGATGACTTGCACTTCTACAGCTGTACTCTATACAGTAGTTTTGTTTGGTCGGTCTGGTGTTTTGACTGCATGAGTAAGGAAACCATCTGATCCACTTCCTCTTGTCGCTCAGATTTTTTAAACATTACTGGCTATTGTTTGATTGGACAAATGACAAAAGACCTTGTACATATTTCCTTTCATTTCAAATGTATATTTGTACAGTGTCTTAATGATTTTCCTTTGGTTTGTAATAAAGCATTCAACGGCAAGCCAATGAAACCGTCATTTTCTGTTCATTGCACAGACTTCTCAGGGGATTTACTCCTTTAAATGCCTTTGTCTTTGGTGGATGGATCAAAATCCAAACCCAAAGCAAATTTAAAGATATACAAAAAGGGCCTAAAACTAACTTTTTTCCCATGCTGGCAACTTAAGAAAAATTGACCGCCACAAAATTATTTTTGTAAAATAGAGAGGTTATGCTGTCTGTTTTTTTTAGCTTGTTTATAACACAATAATTTTAGATTCCCTTGAAAATTCACGTTGACATACAGAAATGTACTAAAGTAATCAAATGTAAAATAGCACTGCATAGATTATTTCAATATTATTATATACACTGTATAAATATAACGGATCTTAATCCTTACTAAAGTTACAAAAGTTATTCAGTCAAGCGATTTTGTGTCTGTCTTTTGTTGTTTGATTAACATTAAATCTGTTTTAATTAAGTCTGTCTCCTCTCCACCAATAAGCTGATGTGTGGTGAGCGTTCTGGTGCAAAATGGCTGCCATCGTATCTTCCAGGTGAAGGCTGCACATTGGTGGTTGAGGAGATTCCCCCCCTACTATGTAAAGAGCTTTGTGCTCTGGAAAAGTGCTATATAAATGTAACGAATTATTAATTATTACTATTATAATTAAAAACAAGCGACAGCAGGATTATTAGGATGCTGTCCCTTTAAGAACGACTGCTCGGAGCTAATATGATGCACGCATGCCCAATCAATCTCAACTGTTTAAGTTTCCTCAAGACATAAATGGTTTTTGCCAAGGGTGGGCATTTCTAACATAATTTTGTATGAAATTTGTCCGTTTAAGTGCAAGAGGATATTAAACGGAGCTATTTTCGGCACTAGCGTGTTCTGTGAGGTGCGGCTTGGCAAGGCCCAGACTTTCCTGACAATCGATTGAAACAAATATTTTTTATTCACTGTATTGAATCGTTCGAAAAGCCACACTGTGACCACCCCTGCTGGTCAGAATAATGTATTTGCAACAAATGCTTAGAAACCATAGACCAGGGGTGTCAAACTCAATTGCACAGGGGGCCAAAATCCCCAAAAACTTTAGGTCGCGGGCCGAACAGGATAAACATTTATTGAAAACACTAAAACTAAACTTTTAAAACTTACCTTTTTTTTAAATTAGATGTGAATAAAAACAGACAGAAATATTATTCTGGAATAAATCAACTTATACCTTAAATAACTTAAAAATATAAAAATATTTTAAAAATACTTTAAAAAAAATTAAAATATATCCTGTCTAAATTATACAAGTTAGAAATAAAGTAAACAAATAAGTAAAGTAAAAGTAAGTAAAAGTTAAAAGAACAAAGATTCAAATTTATTTACTCTTATGTCATTTTATATAAAACTTAAAAATATTTATATATAAAAGATTTTGCTCTCCATAAAAATATATCCTGTCAAAATTATACAAATTCAAAATATGGACATGCTGCATAACAAAACCTGGAAATCTAAATACAATTTTTGCTTTTCAGCAATAACAAATCAAATCATTCAGTTGAATTTGCTCTTATGTCATTTGTCTTATAGTGCCGTCTTATTAAATTATTTAATTACTGCCACATTAGCTCCGCAAATGAGACACGGGTATACCGGCAGTATGTCAGTAAACATATACCGTATTTTCCCGCATATAACCCATGGGTTATAGCAGATTTTACAAACTATATCACAATTTTTTTTACATGTAATAATATTTCAATATATTTGTTATGTCCCTAAGGACTTAATTTTTTTTTTTTGCGCTGTATTTTCTTTCTGGCGCTTGAACTATCACTCTGACAGCTGGCGCTGATATGCTGTCTGACCTGTCAATCATGCAAGAAGACGTTCTGCCATGAGGGCGGGCTCTTCTCATCCGATGATCAACACCTGAATTTCGCGCACAAGCACTGTGTACCGAGCCTAGGCTATTTTAATTTCTATTTTATTCAGCTGAACAGTAATGGATAATTGACAATAACAATCGCGCGGTACTAGCGCGAGCGCGAAGCATCATTAGCCACTTCCTGTTTAATACAGGAAGTGTTCGGCGGGTCAGCTGGAGCGCGGGACATCTCGCGGGCCATTAATAAAATGCTCTCGCGGGCCGGACATAATTACACGCCGGGCTGGATGTGGCCCGCGGGCCTTGAGTTTGACACCTGTGCCATAGACGCTTGTTCAGCAGGTTTCGAAACAGACTCGTTTATTTAAATCACGTGACTTTGGCAGATTGAACAAACTAATGATTCGAAATAAACGATTCGAAGCTTCATGAATCAGCCGAGAGCGTAGAATCCTTCACGTAGATTTCATTCAAATTTAGGTCCCTTGAAATGTTAATTAAGTACACATTTATTCCCGAGGCGACGACAGCAGTACATCTGACGTGTTCCTGCTCAAAACAAGTTGAGAGTCGAGTAAGTTTGAGTCCTCTTGTGTCTTATGGGCTAAGAGTGAGAGGGAAAAAAAGAAGAAAAGAGGTCAATTATTCATTCCTTAATCCATCCTTTGTGGTGTAATTGTTCTCAGTCTCATTGTGATTCATGTTTCATCAGTATGCACTCTGACTAATCATTAACAGAGTCTATTAGCGCCTCATGGTGCTGTTAAGGCAAAGAATACTAACCCAAATTTCCCGTCCAAAAAAATATAATCCAATATTTTCCACTCGAACGCAGCTGTAGTTCTGAAATATCTAAAATCCGTTTCTGTCCTCTTTATTAGAAACATTAAGATGCAATCGTGCCCTCTATTGGCCAAAGCGCGGCTTTACCCGAAGATCTACAGTAGAAAATAAAGCACTCCAGAAGAAAAGGCCACTTTTATTTGGTCAAATGGTCTAAATCAGGGGTCTCCAAACTTTTCAGCCCGAGGGCCGCATTAACTGTCAAACAGCAGTTCGGGGGCCGACTACACACTCGAGGTCCAAATAAAAAAGAATCAAAACATGATGTTGTTTTTAATTATTTATTTAATATTATTTTATTCAGTTATTAGGCCTACTTAATAACACATTGATACACTACACATGGACACCTGTATTAGTGGGAATGGTGAAATTGTTTCCTGGATGCCAAAATATCAGACATTTCTGGCTTTAGATTTGGTTTCCCTAACATCAACAGTGACCTGAGATTATCATCGGACAAGTTTGTTCTCAAATTGTTCTTCACGTATTTTATTCTTGAAAATGTTTGTTCACACATTGATGCAAAAGTTTTGACATTAGGAATGTCTTCCTTACGCAAAAACGGGAGAAAAAAAACACCAGTCCTGCGGGCTAAATCACACATTTTATATGTTTATACATACCGGTAACATTTTTATTCATTTTAAATATCACACCCGTGGGACATATGAAAGTGCAAAGTTTATGCATCTGCGGATTATATCCGAGATAAAATGGTATATCATCTCATTGACGGTGACCAAGAACAATTAAGCAGCGAATAAGGTTTTGCAATGTAGTTATCGGTTGGAAAACGTCTCCGTTTACTATCGTAACCTCGGTTATTTTTCCATATTCCGTTTAGAGAAGCGTGAAGGAAATATTCTGACGTGTCGTGCTTATGCTGTTTATACTGTCTGTCTGTCAGATCCGCATCGCGCTACGATTGGCCAGTTGTCAACTGGCGTTATCCTATAAGGTTTCAGAGATTACCTGAAGGGGAGGAGTTCCCGCTCTCGAAAGGGAACGCGCTTTTGCGCGCCTCTGTTTTAATTCGGTAAAAACATAACGTCCACGTAAGCGGTGGCTGATCTTGGCAGGATACACGTAAAATTATGGATTTTTTTTCGTAGACAAAAAGGTCTCCGCGGGCCGCATGAGAGGGCTTCGCGGGCCGCATGCGGCCCGCGGGCCGTAGTTTGGAGACCCCTGGTCTAAATCAAAGTTCAATGTCTTTTTGTTTTTCTATTTGCTTCAGGAAGAGCCCGTGAGTTCAGAATTTAAATTTTAGTTGATCTTAGTCCATTCATATTAGCTTTGAAGCAATCAGTGTAGTGACAAAGTTCAAAGTCCGACTCATTTCCAATAATTCGTTCAAAAGAATCGGCTCAAAAGATATTTACGTTATCACGGGTGTTTATTGTACTGTATTGATAACTTTCAAATATATGTAAATCTTCTGGAACAAACTAAAAACAAAAATGCGATGAAAACACGTAATTATTTGGAAGCATTGGATTATGTACAAAAAAAGAAAGAATATATCTATAATTTTTGTCTTTGTTCTTAAAGAAAAAAAAATATATACTTTTTTCTTTCTTTCTTTACATAAAATCCAGTGCTTTCAAAGAATTACGTTTTCACTAGACTTTATGTAAAAAAGAAAGAAAAATATACACATGTATACATTTTTCTTTCTTTCTTTAAACATAAAATCCAGTGCTTTCAAAGATTTATATTTTTTCAGCGCATTTTTTTTTTGTTCCAGAAGATTTACGGTACATATATTTTAAAATTATCTATAAAATGTGGAAACATTTTGTTTGCATTGACCCCACTTCTTTTTATGGATATGGATTTTTCCTAATAAATTAAATAACCACATAGTTTGTTGTTAACTACATTCCAAATTGTCATTCTGAGTATAAATTCTTGTAATTCTTTGAAATCACTGGATTTTATGTAGAAAGAAAGAAAAAACGATATGCTTTTTTTTTTTTTTACATAAAATACCTGCTTTCAATGCATTACGTTTTAACAGACCTGACCTTTAAAAAAAACTTTTTATTTCATGGCAGCCAATAGTAATGTGATAGTGATAATATGAATATGTAATACCTCTTGTTCTGGTGGCATTTAATAAAAAATAAAATAAACCTTCAAGTGTACAGGTCTGTTGTTGCAACTATGAGATCATAAAATAATGTAGAACATAGAGTATTTGATGATAATGATATATATATAACGATGCTATAATTAATTTACAAATTTGAGTTTATTGACTGAAAAAGTTATTTTAAAGTATTAAATAATATCCTATTTATAAAAAAAACGAATCAGGTTTCATATGACCGTTGATAAACCTATCATACAATACGATCGTACATATATTTTTTAAACTTAAATTTTATTTAAAGTATATTAACCTTTTTTTAATCAGTTGACGACAATCAAACGCTGACCGGTTATGAACCGGTTCAACCGATTCATTAAAAAGATCCGATTCACAACATCGATTCGTTCACGAATCTGAGAGCGCTTTAAAGCGCTGATACTTACGGCACAAAATAATGTTGAGCGTATGGAGAAAAGTAATGCAATTAGTATTATCCTACTCGTATCACACAAAAAACGGCCTAATTTATAATTCAGCACGATTGCGTTCAGTCTCACTTCTTAAAATCATAGATCATTCGAATCAGTTCGCCAGTTTCCCTGCCCCTGCAGTCCAGCCCCATGTCCAGATCTGCGAGCAGCACCTCCCGTCCTCACTGCGTCCTGAGGCGAACTTTCCTTCTCACGGGAGGTCAGATGCTCTTTACATGAGCAGTGTAGGAAAAATGGCGTGTACGGTCGGCGGTCAGATCATCCCGCAGCTGCATGTGGAGGAAGCGTCGGAGGACGGCAGCCCGTCCAGGAGCATCTCCATCCGGCGGAGCAAAACCTCCTTCTCCCCGTTCAGCTCGCGGAAGCATCAGAGGTAAGACACCCTGTCTCTCTGCTTCGGATGTTCAATGTCTAATCAGTCAGGTTGTCACATTAAGGTCACAGCTGTGGTCTTAGCTTAGTTTAGACAAAATGTCAATCATGTTGACATCTGAGCTCCACGGGACGTTTATCAACTAATTTGTGAGCGCAAAGTTTAGTGTCTTCTGCTTAAACCCATTAAAACCATCCATTTCACACATCTTCCATTTATTTCTGAACGCACACAACAAATATATAGAGGAAGAATAAAGCTTCTTAATGATTCAACTCCTCATCTTTGAAGTCATTTCAATCTCTGCAGCTTTATTAAATCTGCAGGGTGTCCAAACACTCTGTGCTTGCAGAAGAGCAAGCAATCTGCTGAAATTAGATTGTGAGCAATTACAGCAAATGCTCCAGAGGACTGCCAAAACCTCATTAGCGGACTATTTAATTAAATGCGTTTAGTAGATCTGTAAATAAACATGTGGTAAGCACATATTTTCAGCCTAGTTTGGGGTCCATGGTGACCTCTCAGTATGGTAACTGTTCATGAAACGCATTTGAAGGTTTACAGCCAAAGGGAACATGTGAAACTATGTCGATTCCAAGCACAGAGGCAGGCAGCATGTAGGGATTGATTAACCATTGAACGGGTGTATTTAGAGGACACTGCAGAGGGAACTAGAGCTGCCGTGTTTTCCGAGGCAGATGCACATATCAGATTTGTCTGAAATCTGACCTTCATTATGCGTTTGTGGGCTTCCATGGATGCTGAGATCATCCTGAAGGCCTCCATGTATTGTATTGCTAACCTTCATGTACACTTGTATAGTATAGTGTATAGGGTTCAACGTGTGAGACACACACACACACACACACACACACACACACACACACAGAGTCATATTATGGTTTTACATATCAGAACATAATAAAAATCATCTGGTTGGAAGCATGTCTTAAAATTGAGTAAATACAACCTCATGACCTATTACACCTTTCATTGTTTATTTAACAAGGATAAAGCCAAAATAGAAAAGCAATCAGTGACAAACTAAGTACACCCTATGACTCGATTGCTTGAAGAGCCACTTTTAGTTGTAGGAATTGTTTTCTGTATGACAGTATCAGTCTCTCGCATCGTTCTGGAGGAATTTTGGACTTTTTGTCTTTACATCATTGCTTCAGTTCATTGAAGTTTTAAGGCATTATTTAATGCACACCTCTCTTAAGGTCCTGCCTCATCATTTCAGTTGGGTTGAGGTCTGTTTTGAGATTTTTTTGTTTCTGACCTTGGTGTAAGTTTGCTGGGACGTCCTGTCTTGAATGTTTTAATTTCCCTTACTGTAAAATGATATATATATATATGTGTGTGTATATGTAATGATTATTTAAATATGTAGATTAATTATTTAAAATAAGTATAGTTACCAGTAAGTACAAACTTCAAAATAATCAATTCATGAAATGGTTCTTGAATTATTTTTAACTTCTCAAAATGTACATCCTTCATGACAAATCCATTGGAAAAGGGTTTCTTTTAGAGGATGTTGAAGATTTGTGTTGTTTTTTACTCTCTCCTGACAGCTGTTGAATCCACAGCTAAGTGAGAGTAAGGTTATCAGAGCTCAAAGAACGGAAGTCACATGGTTTAGTGACACATTTTTGTCCTTGTACTATATCATGGTCTAAACATCTTGTACACGCTGCTTGTTCTGTGATGAAAGAACTTGCGGGAGTAACAGATATCAACTCTTTTGTTTGCTTGAATTACCCACATTATACACTGAACAAAATTGCACAGTATTGCAAATATTTGAAGTCATCATCGTTCAGAAGCATTGCTGTATCAAGTGATTAATTCACTGGGATATAGCATGTAGTTTTCCGTGGATCATGTCGTTTTTGTAACCTTCACACTAAACCGATAGTTCACACTAGAATTCTGTTATTTACTCACCCTCATGTTGTTCCAAACCTGTATGAATTTCTTTCTTCTGCTGAAAACAGAAGATATTTTAAAGAATGTTGGTAATTAAACAGTTGACAGTATCCATGGACTTACATACAATTTTGGCTACAATCAACTATTTAATTACTAACATTCTCCAAATATCTTCTTTTGTGTTCAAGAGAAGAAGGAAACTCATACAGCTTTGGAACAAATTGAGCTTGAGTAACTGATGACAAAACGTTCATATTTGAGTGAACTATCCCTTTAAGATCGGCAGGAACCCAAGGACAGCATGCTTTGTTCAAAACATGACGTTATATCTGTTGCTGTAGAAGACGTTTCCTTGGCTTCACTCCAAAGAATCTTTCTCAAGGCTCATGCATCATGACAGGGGTTTTAAAGGATGGAAGTTGACTTGTACAGATACCTTTCAAGGGGATTTTTTTTTTCTTGATCTGTTGATGTAGTTCTACGGGCTCAAAGTTGGCTCAGATTTGGGTGACATTATTGAAGAGAAGTGTGGTGTTACTGTTTCCTGCTCAGAATAACAAGGTATTTGTAACTTTTTCTCTTAATTAAGATTTTATATCTACCTAATTTGACGTTGTCTCTCAATACAACCTTGTCTCATAATTGTGCCTTTGTTTTGTGTCTATATGTCTCTCAATTGCATCTTTATCTAATTCTTATTTAATAGCTTAATCTTCTAGCTCAAACAGTAGAGCATAGCGCTTGCAACACTAAGGTCATGGGTTTGATTCCCAGAGAAAGCAAGAACTGATTAGAATGTCAATGTGTATCTTGAATGCAGTTTAAGTCATTAAACTACTTTACTAGTTACTTGAAAAAAGTAATCTGATTATGTAATTCAAGTTATTGTAATGTGTTACACCCCAACACTTCACATTAACTTAGGCACTCGTATTAATTGGCATTTGCAATTGTTAAATGGAATTGTTAAAATGTTCTTTACACAAAGAAAAATATGGTTATTTTTAAGGATGTTCTTTGCGGAACCAAAAATATTTCGAAAACCCCCTTTTGGAACCTTTATTTGTAAGAGTTTTTAAGAGTGTAGCAACAACCCAGAGCACCATAACACGCAGAACCTACTCAGCAAAATCTATTCACACAATATTTTGTGTATTGTAATACATTGTCTGTAAAAAGCTGCCATACACATACAGTGAAATCAAATTGTTATAGGATTGTTGTTTCCCCACTCCCATTCTGGATCACTTTACCCATTGCACAGTGCGGCCCATTACAGTCTTATGCACATTATTGATTGTTTGTCCATTACCTGTGACCTCTATGAGACACCCAACAAAGTCCTGCCAGAATTAGACATGTGTGACATCATCTTTTGTGGTTTGCGTATTAGACAGTAAAGTCTTTCTGCAGCCTGTAATGTTTGAGAAGCATGAAAAGCTTGAAAAGAGTTGCTGCTTGTTCTAGAAACACAAAGTTCTGTCATGAAACTCTAGATGGCACAGTTTGATAGATCCTTAACTCATCATTCTATAAAGGGCATCAGTGGCCAATGAGCTCTAAGCAGCAGCAGCCTAGCAGATCTATGCCATTAAGACCAATATATGTCCAACACATGCCAAACACTCAGAGAGTTGTCATATTTTATTGGCTTCTTGTTGAAGAAGATCTCTTTCAATGCAAAAATGATGAAAATGAAACTGAGTCACTGTTTTGCAGTCAAGTCATGTTTGTTGCCCTTAAGAGTTGCTCATACTCACATAAATGTGTCCTTGATGAGTCTTTGTGAGTCAGATTTAGCAGAGAGCCTTGAGAAACCCAGCCCTGCAGGGGCCTTCAGCATTCCCAGATAACACACAGATAACAGAGAGAGAGAGAGAGAGAGCGATCAGCACCATGGACAGCACCCTCACACGAGTCAATGCTTCACTGATCAACGCTAGCACTTGGTCATATTTATTTGACACATGAGTGACCTAGAAAGGCAAATGTCTTATTTAGGGATATCAGTACTGTATCAGTTACCAGCCAATATTAGAGGTTTTTATTCTTCTAAATGTTACGTTATTGCTCAATATTGAATATTTAGTTATGCACACTCTAGATTGCCTTTGCTGTCATCTAGATTCTAGAACACACAATACATTTTTTAAACTCTTTAATAGCACTGTTTTAGCAAAACGCATAATGAATTAAAATTTAGTTTTTAGAGTTTTAGCCTTTTTTCGCTTTACATCATGACACCATTTTCAAAATCCTTAAACTTCATGAATTTTGATGTGGCGTTTGACTCTCTACAACCCATATTTCCACTTATCTCAACTTAAACGAGTAATTTCAGACGCGTTCTTACATTTTTAAGAACAATCAAATTGGCTGTACAAGTCATTTCAACTTAAATTATATTAAACTAACTTTAAAAAAAATTGAGTTGAATATTGTATAACTTACTATAGTAGTTTAAAAACATATGTTGCCGTGACTTCTTGATCCATTGTTTACTGTGCATTTATATTCATATTCATTTATATTCATATACAGTATCTGTTTTCATGTCCAGATGCATGCATCTGGTATCTAGTGTTAAGTAAATGTCAGTCGACCGAAAATATAAAATTATAAAAATATAAGGAGGAGGAAATTCAGTCTCTGGGCAGCTGATTGCTGTAGCTTTCCTAAGATTGTTTAGATTTCACTACAGGACACCAGAGGGCAGCACTGATACATAGTCATGACTACCGTACAGTGTCACTATACAGGAATTACATTTATTTCATAAAAACATAAAGCATTTGTCTGAATAGGTTTGTCCATAAAGAGAGACAAAAGGAGAGCAAGAGGAAAAAAACAATATGGGTGCTTCTCAATTCATATTTCCGCATCCTTGTGTCTCAGTTCCACCTGCCATAGGACGTAAGGAAAGAAAATGAGGACCGAGGAATCAAAAGACATCTTATTTGTACATTGGAATATTCTTGATCATTCGAGCATCACTTCACAGCATCATCAGCTGTGCTCAAGTACTTATGTTTGCCTTATGTTGTTAAGTTTGGTTTAAATATACATATATAATAAAGCTAGATGAAATAGGTGGATGAAAATGAAATAGGAATAGGCTAGAAGCCTGTTAAAATAGGTAAGATTTTTATGTAAACTGCAAAGAAAAAGCATAAATTAAAGTTATTGTGAAGGAAAGGAAAAATGTATATATGCGTCATATTTCAGACTTCCGTAGAAGATACACCTGTGCTCCACAGGAAACTCCCTCACTACTCTTTTCTCACCTCCTCGTGGTGCAATTAGAGAATTGAGATGTACTTCAAGATGGCTGACATTGATCAGTTTCCAGGTCAAATGCTGGAGGAGTGAGGAAACGAGGAAGCATCAGTTTGACTCTGTTTTTGCATGCTATTTCTCATCATGGTGAATCAGGCTGGTGACTCAGAGAGAATTAGGTCATTAAAAAAACAGTTTAACAATGTTGAGTGGGTGAATGCCACATCAGTGTAATAAAGATTTGTTTTGAAGGCATAGACCTTCTTTTGTCCATATGATGGTGTTACTCATGATGTTGCATAAGTTCCCACACATTCGTCCAGCGGATGGACGGAACCATCTTGGTTTCTGATCTGATGGTCTCAAGTGGGTCTATGTGATTTTGGCCGCTGGTGTTTGTGGTATTAAGATGCGTTTGTCCTCTTCTACAGCACAGAGAGTGTTTTATACGTTCATAATGCCATCATCCTTAGAAAACAGCCAAATCGTACTACTCGAGCTACTTAAGATAATCTTGCAGAAAGAGTGGTCATTTCAGTGATGGCTGTCAATTTGAGATGCACAACAACTGATGGGAGTGAAGCTTGTCTAGTTTGAACGCTGCTAGCTCACAATACAGTGACTGTGCGACCTCTGTTGATTTATTGGCTGTCCGTGCGAATGCCCCTCAAGGCCGAGACTAGCACAGAGATGCATTGATGTTTCTCTAAATCCACTTCTGTTCGTTTAAAAAAAATATTTAAAACATCTACAGTTTTAATCATCCCTCCCAGAGTTGTCTCGGATCCCTTTTCTTTAGCCTCACTGAAAGTGTTTCGTATAAGCTGGGCTGAAAGTGGTCACGCCATTATGTGTCATTTGCCAGTTTTCAGTTCACAAATGTGCCCCGGGCCCCAAAGGCAAACGATATCTCACACATTAGGCTTTACGCAGGCGGTGGCTGACTATGAATTTCACAGCGTTTTGAGTTGCGGAATGAGGGATACTGTATTTGATTATTTATGCTGTCTGATCCAATCATGTTTAAGATGTCTAGTGAGTCGCTGTAACTGATTGGAGCCCGGAAATGCTTCTGCACTGTAGCACAGGATGAGGTACCACAATAAACACACTGCTATTCAAAAGTTTTTTTTTTTTTAAAGAAATTAATACTTTTATTTTGCAAAAATGCATTAAATAGATGAAAAAAGACATTTATTGTTGCATCAAAATAATTAGTTTCAAATAAATGCTTTGTTCATCAAAGAATCTTTAAAAGATGTATCACTGTTTCCACAGAATTATTTAAAATATAAACAAAAGTTTATACGTGGATAGCAATATAAATATTTTCTTGAGCAGCAAATCATCATATCAGAATGATTTCTGAAGGATCATGTGACACTGAAGACTGGAGGAATGATGATGGAAATTCAGCTTTACCATCACAGGAATAAATTAACATTTTAAAATATATTCAAATAGAAACAAATTATTTCAATTGTAATAGTATTTTAAAATAAAATAAAAAATTTACTTCTTTTTTTAAAGTTTTGATATGAAATAAATGCAGTCTTTATACGTCAATATTAAAAATGTGACCCCTTACTGACCCCAAACTTTTTAACAGTTGTGTTTGTTTCTCTTTTTCAGAAGGGATTAAAAGGGTTATTTCATCCAAAAATTTAAAATGAAGTTATACTCCCACTATGGAAGTCAATGTGCCCATCAACTTTTTGCTTTTTGCCACATTCTTCAAAGTATCTTCTTTTGCATTCAATGAATTACATTTTTGGGGGTGAACTAGCCCTTTAATGTCCTTTTATAAAAAATGCACCGTACTTTATTTTAAAGGGGGGTGAGGAGCCCCAAATGTCTGTGCCAAAGTAAGGTGCAGTTCTTCAATGTTATGGCAAGTCGTCTCTTCCTAAACAAGACAATGCCTCATTAAATATTCATGAGCTTTAGATAGTTACAGAAACTTTCTTAAATCTCAGCATTTCAGCAACCGTTTGAGATTGCATTGCTCCCTCACCCTAGTTTTCTTTTTAGTGGGCTGCTGTGTATGGGATTTTGTACATGCAGGTAAAAAATTACCAGGCACAGAATGTGTGTGACAAACCTGTTATCAGAGAGACAAAGAGAGTAAGAAACAGACTGCGATCCACTTTCCGAGACGCTCCCAAACACTGTGATCTTTTAATGGGATACTATCCTTTTGTGTAATAATAAATGCTTCTTTAATTACCTGCCGACTATATATCACTTCTTTTTTTGTTGTTGCCAGAAGTAAAGTGTGCCCTGCACAGAGAGAGAAGTGTAGGCAGAGGAACATTTGTCCACCCGCTCTTCTGCAGAAGGAACGCTGTGTGGGCTCTGTTTATCATAATATGCTAATGCTGGTTATATAGTCGAGCCGTAGAGCCCAAAGTAAGTTACGCTTCCTTCATTCGCACAATGGAAATGTCAACAAGCTTCAGCAACATCTGAGGAGAAACTCTTGGTTGGAGGCAAAAACTAATCCGATTCCTTCAACGGTTTCTACGGTAAATGCGTCTCTTGATCCCAGTTTTGAGTTCACTGGGTGTCTGCTGGCCTTTAGAGTCAACCTATGAACATCACAGTATCATCACGTGTCTTCTGATAGAGGAATAAAGGAGCAATGAAGGATTTCTGAAGGAAAGTCCTCTTGAGTATGTGAGTTGAGTTGAAGCTTTGCTCCGGGATCTCTGAGTTTACCTTTATCCCAGAAGAGGCAGATCCGCACAAAATCTATAACACAACACGGCGACAGACTGCTATTTTTAGCACACTCACAATCCCGTCTTGGTGGTCCTCGGTTTAATGTTGAGCTCACTGTAAACCTGTAAGAGAAGCCATAATATACTCTTCTGTGCCATGGATTCATTGTAGCTTAAATGAAGTTTACATACAATTCATAAGATTATTGTTGTCATTAGGCAAACTTCACTGCTAATATTGTTCATAATTAAGGTTAATGGTTTGCTTAAATCCCTCAATCTAAATTTTCATAAGTTCAGTGCTACATAAATGAATATCTATCCATCCATCCATCCATCTATTTATTGATCCATCCATCCATCATCCATCTATTGATCCATCCATCAATCTATCCATCCATCCATCTATCCATCCATATATCTATCTATCTATCTATCTATCTATCTATCTGTTTATTCATCCATCTATCCATCTATCTATCTATCCATCCATCTATCTATCCATCCATCCATCTATTTATTCATCCATCCACCCATCCATCCATCTATCTATCCATCTATTTATTGATCCATCTATCTATCTATCATCCATCCATCCATCCATCCATCCAGCTATCTATCTATCAATCCATCCATCCATCCATCTATTTATTGATCCATCCATCCAGCTATCTATCTATCAATCCATCCATCCATCGACAAAATTGCAATGCTGTCTTACTTCACAACCATATCATTAAAAAACCAAATGCTTTCTTAAGATTTTGCTCTTGAATTGATGTCAGTGATACTAAACAGCATCGGCCTCATATTTGAGTATTAAGTCTGAATATGCAAAATATGTCTTTATATGTGAATGAGTTGAATTTAAGTAAATAATTAACAAGTTATGTGGGGTACATATACCATTTTTGTCATTTTTTGGAACTTGAAAGTGCTTGTCTATGTTCCCATGCATTTATGATAATGCGTATGGAACAATCTACTAAACATTTCCTTTTGTGTTGCATGGAAGAAAGTCATCAACATGAGGGTGCATCTGATGGGTGAGCTAAATGTTTAAATGTTTTGCTGTGTGTTTCTGATCCTCTTTGGATCTGTCCACTCTCGTTGGGAGCTGGGAGATTTCCCCAGATTATCTCAGAGATGCTTATGTCTTGATGTTCCATACTGATGCTGTGTGGTCTGCATCCTAATGTTACTTCAGATGCTCCAGATGTGTCTGAAGGGGCATGCTCACGTGTGTCTGCTACATACATTACTAATACTAACATTTTTTAAATGGCTTGTTTGAATGTCAGTCGAATCCCCAGATACTTGAAACTCTTTAAAATGGTGCCAACTTATTTCTGTCTCACCCTGAAGAGTCGATGCACCCACATCACAGAAATGAACCTGTTCCAATCAAACCGGTGAGAACGATGTAGAGCTGTGTGAAGATGTTTGGATGTGGTTTGGGAGTCAGCTCTTTTGGAAGGTGAATTCATGTCAACGCTGGCTCTGACCGAGCTTATGTTCTGAAGAGCCTGTGGCTTTTCTGTCACTGATAGCGGAGACCTCAACAAGCTCTTGCAAAACAGCAAGAAGAAAACTGGATATTCCATATATATCATTAATATACTTATTTTTTACATTAATGCATTTGGCAGATGCTTTTATCCAAAAAGACTTATATTGCATTCAAGGGTCATGCAAGGTACACATTAACATTCTAGTTCGTTGCAAACGCCATGCTCTACTGTTTGAGCTATAGAAAAGTTGCACACACACACACAAGCTACAGATTTTTACTGGAACA
Organism: Rhodeus uyekii; assembly: GCA_037043235.1. Classification (NCBI taxonomy): domain Eukaryota; kingdom Metazoa; phylum Chordata; class Actinopteri; order Cypriniformes; family Acheilognathidae; genus Rhodeus; species Rhodeus uyekii. The sequence continues at coordinate 1,125,005 of JAWRVZ010000069.1, forward strand.
CAGGAGAAAAACATGCAGATTAAAAACTACAATTTTTGGTGTTTACCAAATGTCTGTGAACTTCCAGAGAGGCAGCTGTGCAGCCATAAAAGAAAGAAGTTAGGGAAGGAGTGCAGAACACCTGGAGATGGGGAGAGTAACAGAGAGAGAGAGAGAGAGAGAGAGAGAGAGAGACTGCTGCGCTGACTGGGCACCAGCGTGACGTGTGCTCAGTGTCTCGTGAATAAGTGCTGCACCGTTTCTTTTCGTGTGGGCTTAATGCAGTTCGACTGCGACCTCTTACTTGTGCAGAGAGAAAAGTGGAGGCTTGTATCACACACGTTGGCGAGTTGTTGCACACTTAAAGCTCAGGTAACGGTAAAGCCTTTTTATCCAAATTCTGTGCTTGTCCAGGTTACTATATGCATGAAATGGTCTCTTGTAGGGTTTGACGTTGACATGCATGTTGCTGTTGTGTTCCATTTCAGTTTCACTTTTGAGTGCAAGTGTGTGTATGTTGATGGAGCATGACTTCAGAGTGAATTCCTCCACTGCTTTGGAGTGCAAACAGTCTAGAACACTTAAAAATTCATTCACATCTTTAATGAAAGGACTGGTTTGAATTGCGACGTGCTGGCTCAGGAGCTGAACATTAGTTAGTTCAACCGCCTGAGGAAGAAGAGAACAGCGTCCTTTATTTAGACCGTGCGTCTTGTATCCATAAAAAGCATCGTATTTCTGATGGACTTTATCGCCTCCCTCGTTACCTCTCTCTCCATCTCTCTTCAGCCTTTTGGGGCTCTGCGTTATTCAATATCATGCTGGGCAAACACATTTCGAACCCTCTGGCAGATTTTTCTTCCATATTCATGAGATCACATGTTTATGTCCCTGAAACGCAGGGCTAACGACGGTGGCCTCCCGCTGAGGTCATTGTGTCCACGTCTCTGCAGTCTGAGGCCACCCAGCTGTCGGAGACGGGGACGGTCCTGCGTCCATGCAAATGAGTTGACCGGAGATGGATATCACTGCACCTCTGACATTGCTTATCAATTTGACAATGCCTTTTCATACCCGTATTGAAAATCAGATAAGTGTTTATTTTATCTGTATGTTTTTTTCAAAGAAGGTTTTTTATGACGGAAGTCTGATGACATGACATTCAACAGCAAAAATAAATAAAAGTATGACGTCTATGTGGCACTTTGGCTCCTTCTGTGAAGGGCTTTAAATGTGCAGAAATGCTTTTGTTCACTTCAAGTCAACACCTATTCATAAAGTGCTTTTTATAGTATTGTTTCAAAGCAGCATTACAGAAAATCATGATGTTAATGCTTTCATCGTGTCATATTTAGCAGAGCTGGGTTATAATATATTTTACATTTTGCGATGATTCAAGCAGTTGAGGTTTGCTACATAGTAAATGTGGCTTTATGTGAGGGTGTACTGTATGTATACATATACAATTGGATTTAGTTATATACAGGGCTATATACACTAAGTATTTTCTCTGGCCTCAATTTTAAAATAAATACCATGGGGAAAACTGCCATATAGATATTTTTAACATCATTAATTGGCAGCAGGTTATATTAGGCTACTGTCACTTTAAGACCTGACACACGGATTAATTATACTGTTACACATGCGTTTTCTTTCTCAACTGTTTTCGCCCTCTAAAAACGTAACTGACTAGATTTACGTAAATTCTCGCCAGGACCAGCATTTCAATATAATTTTTTGTGTATTTGACTGTTTAAGCACAATAAGCTGTGAAAAAGAGCTCAATTTAGAGGCGGCTTTATATGTGCGCACTTCGGGTGTGAGAACAAAATCTGTAACACCAAAAATATTCATCCAGAGCAAATGAAACGAGCGGTTGAGATGAGAGAGTGAGAAAACGATGCTGGTGTTATCTATCTATTCTGTTCGAAATGAGTGTTGGAAGAGTTTCAGATATTTTAAAATATTAATACAGTAATACCTCGGTTTACGAGTTTAATTCGTTCCAAGAGCGAGCTCGTAAACCAAAATGCTCGTACACCAAAACAAATTTCCCCATAAGAATGCACTAAAAATCAATTAATTCGTTCCACATGACCACAAATGCCTATTTTAAATATTTTTTTGGTTTTACCCTATTAATTGCAGTTAAAATTGTAACCATTAAGATCTCATATAAATACTAATTAATAATTAACAATTAAACTCTAAAAATACTTGACAATTTACTGTAATGCACATGCTCGTAAACCGAGGTATTACTGTATACAAGTATTTTAAAATGTAATCTTACAGCCATTTAATTTTAGGAACCTATATTGCTTTATGTGAGTATGCTGTATGTACTGTATTTCCAAGTTTTAATACAATACTGGGCATTTTCAGTGGTAAATAACTTTAACGTCTAAATCCTCTTTTATCATTATTTTATTGGTGATATTACTGTTATTGGCAGATACATGCATTTCTGGCGTGATTCTGTGGGAGTTTGCTCCTTGTGAGTAACCTTTATATAAGGTTATTGTATGTCAAAGTCTTTGTCTAGTATTCAAAAAAGATTTGATCCACGTCTTTATAAAAGCTTTATAAAATAATGACAGAAGTTAAAAGTACAACTTTGCACAAACATTGGTAAGCAATTTTATCGCACTATCACCATGGTCATGCTTACATTGTTTACGTCTGCTACAGTATGAGTGTGTATTTTAATTTGGCCTATTATCATAGACTTCCACGTATGTGCATTACTGTAAACACTATTTTTGTAATGGAGAGTTAGAAAAACTTTACTACTTTTGAAACCTAGATGTTCCTTTAAAGTAATAGTTCACACAAAAATGACACACTCACGCTAAAAGGCTGTCAAACAGGGCGTGAGTACTAAAGTACTAGGTCATAAAGTACTTGGTCATTAATTTTAATTAAGAAAGAGATAATCACTTACTGCTCTTCACAGAATAACTTCACTAGGTTTATTAACAATCAGTGTGTATTTAATTTATATACTGAAGTCTGTTGTTTATTTAATTTCTTGTATACTTGTGTTAAGTACATATACTATGAAAAAATAAAGCATGGTTTATTTAATTTTAAATTTGTTTAGTTGTAACACTTGTTCCTATCTGTCTGTGTCTTCTTTGTCACTTCCTGTCTGTCGGGTCTTCTTTGTCACTTCCTGTTGGTGAGACCTTGGGAACACTTCCTGTCAGTCGTGTCATCTGTGCACTTCCTGTCTGTAAGGTCATTGTTTCTCTCCCTGCACCTGTCATGTGATCACTTAATCATTAGTCTACCCAGGTGTTTCTCATTCCCTTGTGTATAAAGCCTATAAAGCCATTTCCCTTGTGTTTGTCGGTTGTTAATGTCCTAGGCAAGGCAAGGCAAGTTTATTTGTATAGCACATTTCATACACAATGGTAATTCAAAGTGCTTTACATAAAGAAGAATGATAAAAATAAAACATTAAAAATGATTAAAAGAATAAAAAGATAATACGTATAAAATAAAATGCAAACAGTTCGGACATAGCACAGTGCTCAATCTGCAAATGCATAGGTAAAAAGATGTGTTTTGAGTCTTGATTTGAATGTGGCTACTGTTGGAGCACACCTGATCTCTTCTGGAAGCTGGTTCCAGCTGCGGCTGGCGTAACAGCTAAAAGCAGACTCTCCTTGCTTTGAGTGAACCCTGGGTATTACTAAGTGACTTGATCCTGATGATCTTAGTGATCTGTTAGGTTTATATTCTATGAGCATATCTGCAATGTATTGTGTGTGGATGTCTCCCAGTCGCCTGCTGTTAGTCTTGTTCTGAGTTATGTTTAGGTCTGTTTTTGCACAGGTGTGCTTCTTTTGTTTACATTTAAAGTCTTTTAGTTTTGTTTAAATAAAATGAGTTTAAGTTTGGAACCCGCTGCTCCTCAGTCTCCTCGTTCCGCATCGCACACTTCCCAGCTCGTTACAATAATATATTGTATTGGTAATAAGACCCTTTTTTTTCTTCATTTTTTTAATCTTTCGTCTTTCTGCATCCCTACTTTGGCCCACGCGTCTGTCATTCTTTTTTTCTTTTCTATTTTGTTACTTTGTAAAGCTACATTTTTATAATGTGGAAAATTAGTTTGGCTGTGCTTCTCAGTCACTTGCAAAATAGTAAAACCAGCAATAAAAAAAAGGTAATTAAATCATGATTCGTGATTTTCCTGAAAACAATTGTGATATGATATTTTTCCCATATCTCCCCTACCCTCATGCCATTTCAAACCAGTGACTTCTGCGGAATGAGTCATTTTGGACCCCACTGACTTTCATTTTATGAGCAAAAATAGCTAGAAATAATGCCTCATGTCGTTTCAAGCCTCTATGACTTTCTTTTATATGTGGAACAATAAAAAAAATTACTTTTTTAAAGGCAGTGGCTCTTTCACACCCACATGGACTCTTCGTTTATTTTCATGCGTTCCTTTTGTTTGCGTTTTCTCCCCACTAATCATCACAGCGGTTCACAACCCTGTGTATTTAGTTCTCCTCATTCACTCCTTGTTTGTCAGTAGTTGTTTCTGGTGTTACTTCGTTGCCATCGTTGTGGATTACTTCAGTTTTTTTCAGTAAAGAACCTTTACTTTATAGAAACCCATAGAACTCTTCTTTATCAGTGTAACAGTGTCCTCCGGTGTTATTTTGGACCCCACTGACTTTCATTTTATGGGCAAAAACCGTTAAAAATTGTGCTATTATGCAGTCAATGCTTTGTCCAGATTATAGAAGAAGAAGAAGAAGAAATGTTACATTTATATAGCGCTTTTCCAGAGCTCAAAGCGCTTCACATAGTATGGGGGAATCTCCTCAACCACCACCAATGTGCAGCATCCACCTGGATGATGCGACGGCAGCCATATTGCGCCAGAACGCTCACCACACATCAGCATATTGGTGGAGAGGAGACAGAGTGATGAAGCCAATTAGAGTATTGGGGGGATTAGGAGGCCATGATGGACCAAGGCCAATGGGCAAATTTGGCCAGGATGCCGGGGTTAAACCCCTACTCTTGCGAAGGACATCCTGGGATTTTTAATGACCACAGAGAGTCAGGACCTCGGTTTAACGTCTCATCCGAAAGACGGGAGACGTTAAACGGGAGACGGGAGACGTTATATTCTTCCTGTTGCTGAATAGACCTGGACATCTCAATCTGGGACAGTTTCATAACCTTTAGACGTCACACTCCTGTGAAAGCAGAGTTATATTTCGCTATTCATAATGACAAAGTTGTTTACATGCACTTCTGACGCCCCGGGTTAGCTCATTTATAAAACGACGTCAAACAAATGTCATTTCTGAAGATTTTTGCGTCTTAGCTGGATATTTTGATTAAAAGGTAATGATTAAATGCCACAGCATTTATTTGACTAGCGGTTTTCTAAAGCAAGCCTTGTCTTTCCAAGCGTGATTCAGAATTGAATAACACATCCAGTGAGCGCTGTCAATGAAATGATCTCCAGCGCCCACCAATCATGCGTTTCAGAGCGAGGCTGCTTTGTTTGGTAAATACACGGTTGGCTTGTCAACTAAACATGGTGACTCTTTCTCAGCTCGTGTCGGTACGTTTTAAGGTTCATGCTCACACATTAACATTTCGGCTTGTTATTCAACCTTATGGTTGGAGACTCTCAAAACATCTTTGAGAATGGTTGTCATGGAAACTTTGTGCTGAGTAGTACGTTTTCTTATAAGATCGGACAGAGCTTGGTTGTGAAGGGGGAAAAAAGTCAGTCCGTCCCCTCGCTTCATTCACAGTCAGAAAAATGTGTGCAAGTTTGTTGAATTGGTCATGAGAAATCAAGATCAGGATGTGCGTGGAGGTATTCACACTCGTATTTGTATAGTTGATGTAACATAGACATGAACATTTTTTCAATATAAAATGATATGAGTATATAAGAGAAAAATCTGTCGTTTAAATGATTTTCAGCCTTTTGAACATTCATTTAAGACATGTTAGTACAGTATAACATGTTGCTTTGGCATTTGAGTGTGAAAGTAAGACATTTAATAGTTGAGCAGTCAGAAATGCGTCTAACTTAAATGTGCACTGTCTAGCTTATCTATGACATGATGACACACTGACTGGCATGTCCGTGACATGATATGACATGTGAACTGTTAGTGACTTCCCACCCAATGCACATGCTGTCAGAAGCATTTACCATAATATTTTCTTATTTCTTTTCTCCCTTCAGTGAATCAGCTCATACCGTCAATGAGAACATAATGCATTTTCTATGATCTCCTATCTAAAACATTATGAGGTCACATGTGTTTTAGTTTTTTTATGTATTTGTTTAGTCTAAACAGGGTTTCAACTTCCGAATGTGGTGAATCTACACTTTTTTGTTGTTGTAGCTACTAAATTATTCACAAAAACCTATTTTTTCATTACTCAGGAAGGCCGTTTGTAATGCCTACGGGGATCATTTCCCTCTTTTAACCACTCGGTTTCATTTTAGTAAGTTTCAAAGGGCACCTGAGATTATGTGTGTGTGTGTGTGCGTGCGTGCGTGTAAGAGAGAGAATGTTTTCTGTCAGATGTGTGGAATCTGTCCAAAAAATTTTTATCAAGAATGAATGTTTGAAAACTGGATAACACTTTATGTTAAGGTGTCCAAGTTTTACTGTAAATATATATTTAAGTATTTATGTTTACTTATTATGTACGGTGAGGATTGAGTTGTTGTTTTTTGTAGGGGTTAGTTGCATGTTGTCATGCATAATTTATAGTTACTACTATAGTAACTACATGTAACATTGACACTGTAAAATTAAGTGTTACTTTATATATTGTAGTACGCTCTTAAAAAAAAAAATGTTCCCCCTCAAGAATGCCATATAACCTTTTTTGCTTCCTCAAAGTTGCTTCCTCTTGGTGTGAAGAACATTTTAAAATTCTAAATAACTCTGTTCTACTCTAAAAAAACAGTGAAAAGGTTCTATGGATGTTAAAGGGGTTAAGACATGGATTTTTCTATTATTTTAATATTTTTTTAAGGTTCACTTATAATGTTAATAACGTTTTTTGCACAAAAAGAAAAAACGATTATTTTCAAATTTTATTCTGACTGAAATGATCCATTTTTAAGGGGCGGCTCCTTTAAGGCTTGTAAGTAAACCGCAACAGTTTTGATTGGTTAATGTCATCGCATAAGAAACATCTGCACGTGTATATTACAAAAGTGTTTTGAATGTCATAAACGTCATTTACAGACAAAGGATTATGAAATTACTTACTAATTGGTTTGTGATGGTCGACTGCTTCATTTTTTCAACAAAAATTTCTTTAGGAACTCTCCATTACACTGTGCCTCATTTACAAAACAAAATGCTCCGAACAAACATCATCCAGCATCCCATTAAAATAAACCAGACGCGTGGATCCTAACGAAGTCTGTACAGAGATGCAAACCAGCTCTTTAACCTGGATGTATCAAAATGAACCTTCTTTCACTCTTTCATTTGTCCTGTTGTCAAGCGCATGGAGTGCTGTATGTCGGAAATGGAATACGCATCTGTAAACTGTAAACTCAGTGATTATAATGGGATCTATTTGCTTTTGATGAAAATTTATGGTTTTTGCCCTTGTGACGTCACATATCCTGTAATATTAAAACAAGGCGTTTTTTGAGCTTGATTAAATGCTTTGTTTATAATGAGGAGGACGTTTTAAGCTTATGTTTATATGCTAAACGATCGAGGCAAATTTGATTTCTCATATCATGACCCCTTTAAATGTTCTTCACGGAACCATCGATGCCGATTTAAAAACAAACAAACAAAAAACGAGCGAGCGTAGTTTGCTAAAACGTTACATCATTATTTTCTCTGTGTGAAATTGTCTCCTTTAATCTTCTTTTATGTGTGATCTGTAATCCCAGCTCAATCAAATCAAACCTCAACGTTTATTGTCGTTGAGAACTGAAAGATGAAATCAGAGTTATGGAGGAAGAACTAATCTTTTCTTGATTGCAGTTCTTTCATTTTACATCGGTCGCATTTAATTGAAATGCTGATCCTCTGGAGTTTAATAATATTATGCTGTGTTTGGTATGACGTTGGTAAGATTTATTAATTTGACTGAACTGCTCCCAAGTCATGGTGGATGGTAGAATTTACATAGCTTACTGATAATTGATGTTTAAATAAAGATCTGTTGATCGGCTTTGCTGGCTGTAGATAAACCTGCAATCTTTACTGAAAAGATTCCCTTCAGCATATATTTCACAAGCTCTAAGTTCAGTTTTTCCCACCCTATGTTTTTTGCATTAACTATGTATTTGTTATTTTTATCATTTGCTGTGGTCACGGATGTTTCTGTAAGTAATGAACAAAACTGTTGGAGCCACTGGGTTGAATGAACTTGAACACCCACATCCACTGCACTTGCAAGTATTTTTTATGTAAGATTTTACATAACCTTTTGAAAGCTGAGTGAGTGAGAGCTGCAAAAAAGCACAGTTTGTCACTGAAGGTGAATGCGTGGGCAATTCCTGCTAGTACCTCTTGAACTCTGGAATTTAACTAAATGTAATATGCTCAAAAGATATTTGGAAGAATATGAGCGCAAACAACAATGGACCCCATTTACTTTCATTGAGAGAAAAAAGTCAAAATATCTTAGTTTCTGTGAAGAAAGTGCGTTTTTGAGTGAGAGGGTAATTATGGATACGATATGTTCTGAACGCAGTATAAGCTCGACGTTTTGGTTCAGGAGGAACTGTAAAAGGCGACTGTTGTTTGTTTTTGATGCTCCGCGTTGCCTTATGGAACGCTCTGATTTTTTGGTCCTTTAACTAATTATAATTTCAATCCTTTTTTCGTTAAAAAGTGAATTTTATTATCTCTCAAAATCATGCAGTCCCCATAGAGTGAAAGTGTGAGGTTTGGTAACCCACACTCAGAATTTGTCCTCTGCATTTAAACCATCCAAGTTAGCAGTGAGTAGTGAATACACACACACCCGGAGCTATTTTGCTGTGGTGCCTGGGGACCAACCTCAGTCACTTCCTGCAGGTATTGAGAATCGAACCCGCAAGTTTCAGGTTACCAGCCTGACTCTCTAACCATTAGGCTAAGGAATAAATGGGTTCCAGTTTGGCTTTTAATTTGCACTCCAAAACAAGAAGTGTTTATTTTTGTTCCAAGAAGACAAGATGTTGAATACAGATGGCCAGAGGTGTTAGTTACTTATATCGTGCGACTCATAGACAGTTGTTGTCGTCAACTGCTTGAGCGGTTGATCATTCATCAACAGTGTTGTGAGTAATGCATTACAAGTATCTCGTGTTACGTAATCAGATTAAAAAATAACTTTTTTTTTTGTTTGTTTTTATTGTTGAAGTAAGTGATCCAGATTGACATTTTGTTTGAGCTCTTCTGTAATTCCCTTCAGCCTTATCATTTCAATTTTGGTGTGAAACGACCTTTACATTTACCCAAAAATATAACTTTTTTGTTATAAAAAAAATACAAGCCTAGCCCAGGTGAGAAAAAGTAACGTAATGCACAACTTTTCTTAAAAAGTAACTACCAAAATTAGTTTTTAAGGGAATAATGTAATGCATTTCTTTTTATCACTTTACTGTTCAACAGTGATTTTTAAGAATCATTCAGAATCAAAAAGAAGGCCGGTTGGCAGGCACATACTTTCTCTCTCTAGTGTTGTGAATGAATACATCAGACATGTCAATGGTGTGGTAAGAGGGAACTGTCTGTCAGATTGAAGCAGGCGTCTGCCAAATAAATACAGCATCCTGTGCCATGATGTTCCTCAGCCTAAAGAGATTCCCCAAAGATAAAGCTTTGAAGCACATTATTAAAGGCTTGTGTTAGAAAACATTGGCATACTATAAATAAGTCAACAGCTCATAGTGCAGCAGAGTAAACAATGTAATGAAAAGAAACTGGATCAATAGATAGTCTGGAGAATGATGTTGGATTTGCAGGTGTATTTTTTAGTTTTATGGTGTGCTTCATTTCATTCATAAATCATATCTGATGGTAAGGACATTTGTTTACCGATTTGTCATGTTTTTATATAGGCTACTGACCCCTTTACAAATAGGATGTATTTCTCAAACAATTAACATTTGAGCTTATATACCTTAGTCAGCTATGCCTATAACTTACTTGGATCCTTTACAGTCTTCATTTGTAAAAGAAAATGGCACTAAATAATGTGTCTGAATGAATATGACTAAATGATTAATATGAATATAATATGAATAAATTATTTTTATGTTTTTTGCATTGCCAACACATACTTGTCATAGGGGCAGTTTTGGTTGTATATCCGAATGAGTTACCCATAATGTTTTAACACCACCTAGTAGGTATTTTCTGTCACTTATTGATAGTTGTACAGTATCTCCTTCTGTCAAGGAGATATCTCTCATTATTTTACCTCAGTTGTTAATGTGGTTGGCATTTTCTGCTGGCAAGATTTGTGCTTGTGTTTTTACCCTCATTTATAGGTGGTTGTACATTTTTAAAAATAATTTCCGGTAAGAACTTTCTTATAATAGTTTTCCCTCAGTAATTAAGATTTTTTTGAGTGGTATTTTCTGCTATCAAGGGACAGTACTTGATTTTACCTCTGTTAGTAAAGTACACATTCTCACTCGTGTTTCTGACCAGAAGCGATACTCATTTGTCGCTTCTGGTCTGAAACACTAGTGAGAATGTGCACTGTAAAAAAATGTTAAAGATAGTTCGTTTTGAGGAAAAAAAAGCTTGTTTCTTCATACAAGCGTGACAGTTTAAATGAGTAAGTTTCACTAGATGCTGCTACAAACTCGTTTTAGTTTGACTGTGCCGGACTGCCGCTTTTGTGCGGAGACGCCTTCGTCTGAGAAAGAGGGGTGAGTGGCAATCGCTCAGTTTGCCTATATAATGTACCCGATCGATTTTTTTCCAGCCACAAATATATTTTAATAATGGATATTTTATTTATCTCCTCCGCTTTCAACAAACCTAGTTCACTTTGTAAAATAACATATATTTTGTTTCTGCGCGATTTGTTCCCCCCTTCATTTGAAATGAATTCGTCCGAATAAAAGGAAACGTGAAGCTCACAACGGAACAGTATGGGAAATAAACGCCGCAACAGTTCTTCTTTCATTCCAGCTATTTAAAACTTAAAGACAACGACTGCATGTTTGGGTCATTTGAAATGTACAAAGGTAGGACTTGTGTTTGGTGCATTCACTTTTTCTTTTGTTCCGTTAACGATAGTTAACGGCTTCAATGTCATTTTAAACATAATTTGAAATCTTAAAATTATAACGTATTGCAATTATTTTAAATGAAATATTATGCAATTGCTTTCTGATACAGTCAGACTTTGTTTCTTTCCCTTGAGTAGGCTATCATATTTCATGCTGAACAATTACCTATTACTATTTTACCATACAAAAACCCAGACATTAAGTATAATGCACTACACACTAAAATCTTTGATTTGCATGCATTGTTAATGCACATTTTTTGGTTACTTAAAAAGTTCAAAGTTGATGTAAGATGCCCACTTTCTTACAGGATATTACAGGTGTTGTAATGTACAGGTTAGGCAGTGTTATACAGTGCGCACACTCTGGGGCCCCACGCATGAGGGCCGTGATAGCATTTGTTTTATATATAAATGCATTATAAGAATGCAGAACTCATATGTTTGGCATTTACTGCTAAGGTGCAGACTACCAAGTCTTCTTTATATATTTTATATACATTATATAAAAAAATCACTGCCCAATTCCAGTGGAGCAGTAGCAGGAGTGTGGCAGGTTACTAAACCACCGTAGGGGTCAGTCAGCAGATTGTGTGATGTGTTGAGCAGGCAGATGGGCAGCCGTGAGTGTGTGTCTGCTCTCAGTGGGCTGCGGCTTACTGCGCTTCCTCCTGTAACATGAACATTTGCATGTTTACGCCTGACTTCCTTATGCCTGAAATGCAGCACTACGTGAAGCCTGTTGTATTAACACTGACACGCATGGCTGGCTTTAAAAGGTTTTAATGGGGGTCATCCTTCCTTCATATTTTAATGAGGAATCATGCTTCCATTTTTTTCTGAGATAAGAGTCATTGTACTTTGAAAACATAGTGGAACTGTCAGAACTCAAAACTTCCTAACAAATGGGGAAAAAATAAGCAAAAAGCACACCTCACAGAAAAGGGGAATGTGTGTGTGTGTATGTGAGATATGGTTTTACTGTAATACTCCAGAGCAGAGCAGGAAATAACCTGTGTGAGAGAGAGCAAATGTGTCTGTAGTTTCCTATTAGTTTGTATCTAATGTGTTTGCATGTTTTACTCTAATCTTTCTGTGAAGTCTTCTGTGTAAAGTCCTCATGTTTTCTGTAAACACGTGTATATGTTTAAGTGCATGTATAGCCTCTGTCCATCTAGCACAGTGGTTCTCAAACATTCAAGTAGAAGCTAATTTCAAATAAATCAATACTACATTAAAACCTGTGGACTTCCGGCAGTCCCAAAGTAATAATGTGTTCTAACCAGATGTGATACAACACCATGACACACAATAAAAGGTTTCTTGTCCACGTTAAAAGTGTAGGTCACCCAAAAATGAACTCACCCTCTTGTCATTTCAAACCTGTAACACTTTGGTTCATCTTCAGAACACAAATGAAGATCTGTTTGATGAAATCGGAGAGCTTTCTACGCCTCTATTGACAGTCTACGCAACTACCACTTTTACACTTCAAAAGGTTCATAAAGAAATGTATGAATTGTGCGCTTTATTTAATGTTGGAATGTTCTAATGCAAGTTTGAATATATTTTTGTGTGTCCTTTTTATAGCACTACAGAAAGCGACACTGAATAATTCAACTTGGCTGCTCAGATCTTAAAGGAAATTAAATTCACTCAATGTGAACAAACAAGTGTATTCCATGACAAAGATTGTTTCTTTCAGTCACTTGGTTTGTATTTTTAATAATTAAAGGGGTTTTGTATTTATTAGATTATGTACTAATCCATTTTCTTGCGAGTGCAGAGAGACTCCACACACATGTTCATGATATTTGATTGATTTTGTTGGTCAAAACAAACAAATAGATTTTTGTTGTTGATTGATTTGGTCTCGAAGTCGTGTCGTGTCTGCTTCTCGCTGGAATCTTATCACATCTGGTTAGGACACGGTGTTCGATACACAAAGTTTTTTACAGTTTTTACAAGTTTTTACAAAACAAAGATAAACGTGAACAGTTTAAATAAAATAATCGTCATTTTTTAGAATCGTCACTTCTGTTTCCAGAGTTTGAGAACTGCTGACCTAGTAGACCTTATGACCTTCCTCTGACCTCTAGGGAGCTATCCTGGTGTTCTGGATAAAGTCTTTTGAAGAAAATCTTTTGTAAGAAAATATGTCAGCACCGAGCCATCTCACAGGAAGTGCTGAACTCAGCTCAGCCCAGGTGTGGACTCACTAAGCCCTCTGATCTGCATCTTTATTTGTTTCTGGACTCATGTGAGACTGAACAAAAGTAGAACCATGTCAGAGACCCTCCAGCTGCCCGCTCTGCAGATCCAGGGCCCGGCAGATGAGGACTGCAATGGATCCGTAGCGGATCCAAATCTGTCCAGCTCGTCCAGCCCATCTCTGCGCCGCAAGCGCTTTAAAATGCACCGTATGAAGAACGTCATGAGCGAAAAGGAGCAGCTGGAGAAGGAACAACTTCAGCATTCCGGCTCCAAGGAGTACCTGCAACTTCCATCCATTGAGATCACGCCATCCAGCGACGAGGACGCGGCGTGGTCAAGCTGTTCCACACCCAGCGCCTCGCCCCAACGCAGACGCTTCCTCCTGCGCAAGTGGCTGAGAGGAGGAGAGAAAAAAGAGCACGGGAGTGAGAGCAGGTCTGTATGAGCACGAGCCCGAACCGTCCGACTCAAACCCTCATCTACTCCCTCCTCACAAACCCATCCATTCTCTATTCCTGCTGTCCATCATGAGTAATGTGCATCACTTCATATGAGCTTGTTCGGGCACATTAAGCATGTCAGAAAATCCTTGTGTTTGTGTGTGAGTGTGTTTTCTGTGTTCTCTGGAAGGACTGAAGTCTCTGCTGTGACATTTATAGGCTGGAGGGAGGAACAAGCGGCCGCCTGCTGCTGCCAGAGTTTGTCTGGGGACATCTTAAATATTCACGACTCTTCGTGCCTTTTAATAGACAAAAACACAACATGCACATCATTTCTGCAATGACCTTAACTGGATAGTTCACCCAAAAATGTACATTTTGTCATTAATTACTCACCCTCATGTCGTTCTAAACCTCTAAGACTTTCGTTCATGTTCAGAACGCAGATGAAGATCCTCCATTGACAGCTACGCAAATATCACTTTGATGCTTCAAAAAATTCGTAAAGAGCTTGTAAATCTAATCCATACGAATTGAATCTAAATTGTGTTAAGATTCTCGATTGCTTTATATGATGAACAGATTGAATTGAATATGCTTTTATTCACATATTAACTTTTTTTAAATTACACATCAGTTGTGGTAAACGGAAGCTCAAGCGTGTTCGCTTGATGAGCGAGAACCAATGAGGTTCATTCTCACGTTTTGCGCAACATGTTTGAGCTTCCGCAAGAACCGATTAGGTTTGATTTCACTTGTCAAGCAGGTTCGGTTGAGCTTCTGGTTATGTTTGCTGATCAATGTTTATGTGTGAATAAAAGCCTAAATTCAATCTGTTTATCATAGAAAGCGATCAGTCTCTTAAAAGTTTAGATTCCAACGATTTTTAAGTGTGTTTGACTTGAAGAGCGATTAGAGAGCAGATGGCTTCATATCGAGCACATTTTTCTTTTCTGTGAATGATTTAAATGCATGACTTGTTGAGGGAAAAAAAAAAACACTTATTTGAAATTTATTCTGTAAATATGTTTCTAGCAGAATTTATGCGCATGTCTTGCAGAATAAAAAAATCATCCACCTCAAGCAAACGTTGGTGTGTTTTAAATTTAATTTGGAAGTTGCATCATGTGTTGAAGTTACAGCATTTATTATGCATTACAGTAATCCCTCTCCACATCGCAGTTCAAGTTTCGCGGCCACAGTGCATCGCAGATTTTTCAAAAATATTCATCGAAAAATAAAAATTCAAAAATACCACCAAATCAGCAGCCGAATTGCAGAGAGCAGCGTTGTTTTGTCGTGATGCGCAAGAGAAACGGTTTCCCAGGATGCCAGACAAAGAGAGAAACTCTCTCAGAGGCTTTGTACACACACACGGCACTCAGACAAGACACGTGATTGGTTCCCGGCTCGAGCTGATTGGTGGAAACCGTAATACATTTTTGGGGGATCTTTACTTTTGATCAATTTCTTTTAATACACCCTTACTTATTAAAAGTATTTAATTGTTTGTTTGTTTTTTTTACTGCTTAATTCTCATGCTTGTGTTATTTCATAATTATGAAATGTGCTAAATGTGGAAAATACTACTAATAAAGCTAAATTTTAACTGGTACCGTACATGTATTTTATGGTTTAGACGTGTAAATGTTTGAGGTATCAGCTGTCAGGTGTTTGCTGGTAGAAAACCCTTGTAAGCACACATTTACTAACCTAGATCTTCATTTTATCACCTGCTTCCTTTTCACACAGTACGCAATAACTCTTGGAAGCACAAGAGGTTTTTCTGTCTCATTGTAAACAATTGTGCGAGGAGAGTTAAGGAATCACACTGCACCTGATAAACATGTCAAGCTGAACTGGTTAAATGGATTTATTGTTGTTTTAGTTTACAGAGCTCTGGTCCAATGGGACACTCTGCTGCCCTCTTGTGGGTGAGGTCAAACCATCCAGAAAATGTATGTTTAAGATGTTTCATGGATGTTTTTTTTAGCTGTAACCCGGACAACATTGGACTGTGACACTTGTCTTTTTTGTTACCATATAATTAAAATCTCACACTGTGTCCAATCTCACCTTCAGCCGTCTCTTTCTCAGTATGAGCGGACGTATGTGTTTGTGTGTTTTCTGTGTTGTGATTCTGATGTGATCTGTGTTGCAGCAGTCAGCAGAGCAGCCTGCAGAGCAGCCATGAGGAAGAGTCCACACGCTACCTGAGCCCCAACACCCGCGAGGACAGGTACACAAAGCTGCTACGCTGAGGACTTTAGGTGTCATTTTGATTGTCAGTGTGTTTTACATGCTAAATTATGGATGCTGATTTGAGCATCTTGCTCAGCTTCCATTTTTGCATCATGCTGCTTTCGCTTATATGTCCAACAGGGGTCAGTAGTTGGTCAATTCGTGTTTGCACTAGTGAAGGGAATCCTGTATCACAAGGGGTTAAGATTGATATCTCACAGTTATAACTATTGAATTACACATTATTCTGACTTTATAGCTCGTAATGGGGCTATTTTTTATTTGAAACAACTCACCATTTAGTCATTTTATAATAGTTTTGATATATACAAATAGTTTGCAAGTTGGTATTCAGGCTCTGTCACTTGACAATTGTTTTGTTTTCTCGTTCTTTTCGTTTTTATAATGGCAGACCTGAAAAGCTTGACGTGATATGAAGTTCCTGCAGGCAGCTGGTTTCAGTCTGTGGTTGAGAAGTTTCTGTTTTTGGTGGTTCATGTTTTTCTTTTGAAGTTCTTCTTTCTGTGCCATGTTCTGCATCTGTTGTCTGGTTTTGAGTCTGACCATGTTGTGCCATCACAAAAACAGCTCTAGCACGTTTCACTTTTCCATGGCAGGGCTGCAGAACAGATCACTTTTGTTTTGTCGTCATCTCAGAAATAACACGTTATTGTTGAACCAAACCAGGTGCTGTGCGGGTTGAATCAGCGAAGCAAGTTTTTCTAGATTTTTAGCTGTGCTCAAATGTTCTTGTTGTGCCCAGCTGGCAAAGAACACTCTGGAATATCATATGAGCATTTTTCTTTTTTTCATCTCCAACCTTCAGGCGCTTGTTCATTGTTGCCTTTATAGAACATGATGTTCTTTCTTTTTGGATTTATGAAATGTATCTTGTGAACATCACTGATTGTTCAAAGATTCGTTGCCGTTAGCGTTCATGAGTATTATTTACCATTGTCTGAAAAGAGATCTGTATTAACTCCTTTAAGATAACCATTTGTGTGTGCATCTGTAAACCTGCTAAAGTCCGTTTGTTAAAGTCAGTCTGCACACGGTCGCCCGCAGCTCATTTTTGTGCACTCAGCAGCCTGATTTCAGCTGATTCCTGGGCTTATTTTTAAATCAGTTTTGTGTCGTGACGTAAGAGCAGCTAATGCTCATTAAAGGTGATGAATGTTCAGCCTGCTTGTGTCCCATTAGGCTGAATGAATCACAGCTCAACTCACATTTACACACAGGACAGCCTGTACACTTTCAGTTCATGTCAATTTGAATTGAATTGGCCACATCTTACATGGTCAAATTGGTATTTATTTGCAAATGTTTTATGACATCACAAAACATAAATCACTTAATTAATTATGCCTGTGTTACACTATGGAGAGCAGGAACGTGTGCGATGCGGAGAGGAAGGACGAGGAGCAACGGGTTCCAAACGGAAACTCTATTCATAAACGAAAAGAAACAAAACACTTCAAATAGAACATAAACGGCACGTGATATTACAAAACCTGGAGAACTAAGAACATGGAGAAATGGCATCCACACACTAGAAAACAGGATCACGACAGAAACACCACCTAACAGGATCAATGTCAACATTAACAACTGACCAAGACCAAGACAGACAAGAGGGCTTATAAAGACAAGGACATGAGACACACCTGGAGACACTGACGAGCTAATTGACACAAGACAGGTGTGGAAGGTTCTGGAAAGGCCCGGAAGTGAACAGGAAGTGAACCCATGACCCCAGTGACAAGGAAGTGACAAAGACACAGAAAGACAGGACCAAGGGTGACAGCCTGATATATACATATATATGTTTTTTCAGAACAGTTAACACATCCATTAATACAGAATTCGAGTTTGCCGGAATTTAAGTTGATCACATAATTTTCAACCTATAAAAATTAAATATTGAAAATATATTTTTTAGATTAGTTTGTTTAATTACTTTTGTTTAATGTGATAAAATGAATTGATAATGAGGGTAATGAGATAAAGGGAATTGAATACAAATATTTTCGATTGCATTATTTACAGTAATTACATTGCATGTTTCTGGAAATATGCTGAATGTTGTTCACAAATATCAGTGAATTTGTGATTTACAGGTCTAATTCTGAAATGTTCATGAACATTTCTGTAGTGAATGTTCTTTTCTTTTTTTTGTTGCTAGTTTATATTCCATCACGTTGGAATAGTTTACAATATTCTTTTATCCAGTAATCAGAAATTACGTTGAAGTTACAAAGTTAGTTGAAAAATTCTAATGAAACTTATTAAAGATGTGGGAATCCTAATTATTATGATTGTCAATAGCACAGAATTCATTTCAGTTTATTAAGCACATTTAAAGTCAACCTTTATTTGTCAGTAATTCTGAACAGGAGAGGACCCAAAGGCAGAGATGAAGGAAGACAATTTATTGACAGGACAGTAGACCAGGCACAAGACTGGCCAGGACAGAGACAGTGAAGATGTGATGGCCAATGGTGAAGACAAGGCAGCAGCTCAGGGATCCAGAGGCTTGACAATTAACACTTGACACAATTGACAATTGGCGATGAGTCTTGGCGTAACACCAGACCGGGAGAGCCAACGACCAGAGTAAAACAAGAAACAGGGCAGAAACCAACACGAGACAACCAACTGGAATATGAGAAGTAAATAAAATAAATGAGAAATATACATTCTAAACTTAACCTTAACTTGCAAACAAGAGAAAAGCTAAAGTAAATGACTGAATCTAAAAACAAATTTAACCTTGCAGAAACTAGAGAGAACTAAAAATCTAGAGAGAAACAAAATAAAGTTGGGTGAATTGATGCAAAGCACTGGAACTAGACTAGAGTAAAAAACAAAGGAAAAAGAAAACGATCAGACAATGAAAACTAAATCTAGCCCTGACTTTCAAGCTCTGCATTCACACAAAACAAACCAGCAACATGAGGCAACACGAGGGGAAGGAGCAGATATAAAGGGAGCAGAGCACATGAGGAGCAGGTCAACGCACTCAAGCAATATAGTCAAGGACTAAACAAGGGGGCGTGTCTCTGGAAATGAGATGAGCACATGGCCAACACAAACAAAGACGAGCCATGTGGTCAGACACAAGCAAAGACACTTTTAATAAATTCAAGACAGACAAGAGTGTCAGGGCAGGACCCTAACAGGGTTGGCCAAAGCGCTGTTCATAAGATGGACAGAGAAAAGCTTTCCTGTTGCTCAAACAGTAGAGCGTAGTGCTTGCAACGCCAAGGTTATGGGTTCGTTTCCCAGGGAACGCAAGAACTGATTTGAATTGAATGTGTGCCTTGAATGCAATGTAAGTCAGGTCGCTTTGGATAAAAGTGTCTGCCAAATGCATAAATGTACGGTAAATGTAAAGACATTTGAAAGCATGAAAGAAAAAAGAGGAGCTATTCTAATTGACAGATTATTTCACAGGTTAGGGCCGGCTTCTGCGAAAGCAAGAACAAACTGGAGATGAGAAGAAACTTCTGTGATCTTAGTGATCTGGATGGGTTATGAGAAAGAAGTTGATTAGTGAGATATTTAGGGACTAAATTATAAAGAGATTTATAAATGACTAAAAGAATTTTGAAATCAATTTGGCAACAGACTGTAAAGTAGGTGTGATATGGTCACATTTGCGGGTTTCCGTGAGTAGACAAGGTGAGAAATGGAGGAAAGAGTCCAACAGATATTTACAGTAAGCACACAGAAGCTGTATGAACTGCTTGAATGTTTTTGTTTGAATTCTACTTCCTTAAATTCAATTTCCAAATACAATTCTTAATCCTACTTGCCAAATTGATTCAAATTCAGGTTCAGTCATGCTCAAGAAATAACAACCCTCAGATCTGTCTTTCTCTGTTTATTAGTCACATGCATTTTTGCTCACTAGCACACAATCTCTTGTCTGAGACTCTGATGGTCATGTTAATGTCTCTGCTGGTGGTCTGACATCTCAGGTGAGGAAACAAGCTGTGCTGATCTACAACAAACACAGAGAAAATGCAGCATCTAGGTCATTGCAGGACAAGACACGGCCCATGCAGAGAGAAAGAGAGAGAGAGAGAGAGAGAGAGAGAGAGGAGAGGCGGAGGAGGTGAAGGGAGTTCAGTAATGAGGAGCCTTCGTCCCGCTAGGGTGTGTGTGAACCGTGTACAGGTCCATATGAGTTTAGTGCATCATGGTTCAGAGCAGGACTTTATCATGCACCTCACCCGTCAAACTGGGCTGTCACCCGCGGGTGTCCACGCTCAGGAAAAAACTGCACTTCCGCCGGGATCAGTGAGTACTTTCTTCTCTTTTTTGGTGTTATGTACAGACTGTAATTGGCAGGCAGAAATTCATGGACAGTTGATCCACTGAGCAGATACTGTTTCCTGTGATGTATAGAATTACCCTTCAATCTTTTACAGTAGAGACTTAAAGAGGACAGGTTGAATAAAACTTGTGATTATTAAATATGTTTGGTTATAATTTGTTCTTCTGCACATTGTAACCAAAAGCCTCGGTTTATTTGTGCATTATTTCAATTTCTAATGCATTTTAATACAGATTGTTTTAGACACTTAATATTCTCAAAAAACTATAAACGTCCATTATCACAAGAAATTATAATACATACTTATTCTTGGTTATGTTTTTAAATGCATTAAGTAATGCATTAAGACATGATCAGATGCGTTAAATGGACAGTTTAATGTAATATGCTATAATCAATCACAACCATGGCTTACCTTATTAATGAGAAGATATTTGAACCCATAACTTTGAAGTTGCTACCGCTGTGCTTTAATGTGAGGTCTACAGAATTACAATGTGTATTTCAGCAGTCTTAAAAGATTGCAAATAGAGAACAGAACAAATTGGAATAGATCACCCAAAATGAAAATAGTTATTTTCACAGCATTAATGTCATTCCAAACCTATATTAATATATTTTTTTTATTCTGGCCACTTAAAAGGAGAAATTTTGCACAATTTATTGGATGCTTTCTTTCATGCAGTTACAATGAATGGGCACTAAAGCTTTTAAGTCTCAAAAAGGATCAGTGTTGCCAAATATATTCAATGGGAAGTGCCTAAATACTGTGCATAAAGTTGGTAGATGACGTAATGTGGCTTCTGTTGGGATTTTATATCTGTTTTCTTTCCTAATCTGTGTCTAAATCCTAATAAAATATTTTATTTAAATATAATATGTAAATGAATGTCCAATAAAACAGTTCTCATTTCCATATTTTCTGTCAGATATTGGAACAAGTACGATATAGTGACTAAAAAGCAGTCCAAAAAGTTGCTATTCACTTTTTTTATAGGAAAAAAAGTGGTTAAAGGTGTCTGAAATGTCACTAATCTAGTGGCAAAGTTGGCAGAACTGAAAAGGATGTGAAATATTAACAGTGAAATATTAACCATTTTTACCAGATCACTGAATCAGTTTTTGAACAAATTCCGTTTCATGAACTGGATTAATGGATTTATCGAAAATAATCTAAAGAATTATTTGTTCTTTAATTGGACATTGTTACATTATTCTCTCTTGAATTTTTATTCCAACGAAAGCTTGGGCGGATATCAAACTTTTCAGAGAATACCAACTCAAATATGTTCATAATACAAACATAATTTAATTGAAATTTACTTTTTCACTCATAGGCCAATTTGGCTACTAAATTCATTCAGAGTTGAAAACAAAAGAGGAAAAAAAGATTTTTATATATATATATATATATATATATATATATATACACACACACACACACACACACACACATTGTTTTTTTGCTTCAATGCAAAACAAGCACACTTTATTTGTTGCATAGTAACGCGTATGTTCAAGTAAACCAGAAATGTGCAGATTCTGCGCAATACACTGTATTTAATATATCATGAGTTGAGTATTGTCGGTAAATCTGTGCAGATTTGGTTTATGTGAAATCCCCCTGCAAAGTGAGTAAAGTAACCTGCCGAATTGGCTAGTGATTTGATAGCATTACCTGTCCCAGTTAATTTTTAAGTCCCAGTTAAGGTTGGTGGGTGTTCATTTCAAACCCTGAATTATATAACAATTCATACAATTCAAATGGGCTGCTTTTAGGATACTTTATTGCACTTTTTGGTTGACAATTTCTAACTTGACAGCCTCTGTCCTTTTTACTTTCTTTATATTGAAATGAGTAGCCAGGATATTCTTCAAAAATTCTGCTTGTGTTTCAGAAAAGATTTTTGGATGAGTAAATGATCACAGAACGCTAAGAACACCTCTCTCTCTCACACACACACACACTTGAGTGAGAGGATGAGAGAGTGAAAGATTCATGTCATGTTCTTCTGCTCGACATGAACTCAGGGTCACATTAACTAGACTAACTAGGTCTGTTTCTCTTCAGGCACAAAGCTTTGATGAATGTAGGTGTGTGTGTGTGTGTGTGTGTGTGTGTGTGCGCGCTAGTGTGCCTGTTCTTTAATTAGCAGCTGTTCAAAGCAGACTTCTTAACAAAGAAAATGAGTACCACCCCCAACTCCCCTATTCCTCTGTGTATTTGAGGTGAGATCAGACCTTGTACATTGGACAGGGTTTTTGTTTTGACACGATCAGCAACATTCTGAGTTGCCCTTTTGCTATACTTTGTTAGCAAATGCTTACGCTGCAAAAGAAAAGTGCAGTGAGCCTATATCAGGAAGCATACATTATTCACTGCTTTCTCCCCCCCAAAAAAACTTCTTGCTATATTTAACATTTCATATTTCCTGACAATGTTTATGTAGTATACAGATACCGGGATCACAAAAACTATTTGGATAGCATGCTTTTTAAATGTCTGAATGTCATTCCATTAGATATCTAGAGCTTAAAAGAACTGACATTTAGGTTAATAAAAGATTGCACAGTTCTAGTTGTAAAATGTTTTTTGAACACGTGACTCTGACTCTATAGGGCATGTGAACTTGAGATGTTTACACAGGCATAGTTGAAGTGACTTCCACTAAAAATCACTGCCAGTTATTGCCAAAAAAGGCTTAGATGAGTGAAGTTTTTTTGTATTTTGTATCGACATTCAGATGTATTAACGTGTCTGCAGTGTCCAAATACATTCTGGGTTCATTGTACATACTGTATGGTATGGCAGATTTGACTTATGGCTGCTATGATACGGAATATCTGCGCAAGAGTTTCTAGTATCTGCTTTGTTGTTTGTCACGCCTCTCATCCACTGTGTTTAAACTGCCGGGTGACAGTGATTGAGTGGTGCATTTTGCCCAAAGTTGAATATTTTTTAGCTCTCAGCAACCAGAATAATTGTATGAAATAGAATCTCAACATCTCATCATGTTTCTGATATTTTTAAACAGGCCTATACTATGCTCTATTAGAAAACAATTGAAAAAATACGCTGTCCTTATCGAAACAGTTGTGGTGGACACATGGTCTTATAGCAGCCAGTAGTTTAAAACTGTCATCTGGAAACTAGTTTAAGAATTTGAAGACATGCATTTTAAAGAGGACCTATTATTCAAAATTCACTTTTATATTACGTTTGAACATAATTATGTGTCTGCAGTTTATGTATACAACCACCCTATTGTGGTGAAAATTCCCATTATAACACCCACCCATTACAGTAATCCCTCGCCACTTAGCGGTTCAAGTTTTGCGGCCTCAGTGCATCGCGGAGTTTAAAAAAATATTCGTTGAGAAAAAAAACAACACCGCCATATTGGTAGCCGTATTGCGGAAAGCAGCGTTATTTCATCGTGATGTGAGAGAAACGGTTTCCCAGGATGCCAGACAAAGAGAGAAACTCTCTCAGAGGCTTTGTACACACCCACGGCACTCAGACAAGCATGTGATTGGTTCCCGGCGCGAGATCGACCAATGAGAGCACGAGTGGAGTGGAGCCTCTTCGTCTCTCTCAGAAGCAAATGTTGACGATCCAGCGCCGATATCTGACGATGAGGTGCTTCACGAACTGATTTAAAGGCCTCATTATACCAGTGCAGCACCATCATCATCATCACATTCATGGAACCGCACAGGTCTGTCATCGTCGTCATTACTGGAGTCTCAAGATACTTCTGTCATTGATGAGTGTAGAGCACCGTAATACGTATCGTATGAGAGAGAGAGAGTAAATGTGTAATATTAAGGTTTTATAATTAAATAGATTTAATTAAAATATATATAAAGTAGAAATATACATATTTTAAACATTCTGATACGTACACACACATATTCGTACATTCTTAGGGGGGGGCAATCCCACTTCGCAGATTTTCACCTATCGCGGAGGGCTCCGGTCCACATTAACCGCGATAAATGAGGGATCGCTGTATTTTCCCCATAGATTTGAAATGATGATGTCACATTAGAATATGTCCTGCCTACGACTGGCACAGAATCTGCCTTATTAGCATAGCTCCTCCCCTGAGTGAGCCATATACCGCCCCGTTATGTTTATCTCCTCGCTAGAGCATTTAACAGAACTAAGAAATGTATTCTTGCTGATGCTACTAAAGTTGTTCATTCAAGCAGTGAGTGATTCTGTTGTTTGATTCATTTTAACAGCAAATACAGCAGATCTAATATACATGTGATTTCTATATTTACATCCCCTGCTTTTTACGTTCACAGACACTTGACTGTGTTTGGTTAACTTTGTGCTTTTGACAGTTTAAGCGCAATAAGAGTGAAAGAGTACTTTGATTTTAATAATCAAAGCCATCTGACCGCCAGCTTTCTGTGCACGTGCTTCCGATGTGTGTATGGCTTTAAAGTGCATGAAAATAATAACTTTAATGATGACGAAGAACTTCGATGTCATGTGAACCACGATAGATGCTGATGTTTTGTTTCTGGCAGAGTATCTGAGGCACGCGATGTAATGGGACAGCGTTATTCTGGATGACGGCGGAGAGCAGAAGCTCATTTACGTTTAAAGATACATGCACAAAAGCAGCGTGTTTTTGCTGCAATGGCCATTTGCAATATTGTATAACAAATGATCTGTGGGGGTATTTTGAGCTGAAAGTAACAGACACATTCTGGGCACAGCTGAAACTTCTAGTACATCTTGTAAAAAGGGGTACCATAGGTACCCTTTAAATTAAGCTCAGACTGATTTCTCAGGGCCCGTGTTTCAACCAGATACTGGCAATCAACATAGCTGTAAGATGTGTAAGCACGCTCTTGCTTGACTTTGTTCTTGTAATCATTTTCAGGGTGCTCAACATGGTCAGGTTGCCTAATTTGCTCTTGTGTTCTTATTTAATTGGCCCGATCCCAATGAAAGATGTGCCGTCCGTCTTTCAGCTGAGATTAGACAGAAGCCTGCAGCAGCAGTGTCCTGTTACCAGAGCTGATGATTCATCACAGAAATGCAGACTGATGTTATCTAACACCACAATCAGATAGCGCTCTCTCGCTAGCTCTCTTTCTTTTCCACTGAGCTGTAAACAGAATCCCATCGCTCATAGTAAGCTCATGTGCACTTCTGACTTCCTGTTAAACTGACTCTTTCTTCAGCCATATGTAAACTGAATCCTCGCTGGACATCTGTCTGTCTGTCTGTCTGTGGGCAATGAGTCGTTTTACTTGCAGATTAACCTAACTCTCAGAGTCCTTAGGGTTCTTTGTCAGGAAGAGTGGGCCGTATAGAGACAGAGAAAGTAGGTCATGAGCGAAATGATTGAGTTCTCCTTCCTGTGTGGGATTCACCAGTGCTGCTGTATAAATCAAAGTAAAGCACCCGAGATCTCAGTGTTTGTGTCATAAGTCTTCTCCTCAGTAATCGGTGAGGCCACTGAATTTCACTCAAAGCTTTGAAGACTTCTGTGGAATTCAAGCAGAATTCATTCATAAACTTCTACACATCTTTTATTAAATATTTAAGTGAATCTGTTTCAGTGAAAACTGTTTGACTAGAATTATAGATTTTAGAGAAAACGTGGAAAGCTCAACAGATTCACACAACATTATACATTTGATATTTATGAATTATTTCTTTTTAAGTATATATATATATATATATATATATATATATATATATATATATATATATATATATATATATATCATAAATAGCTTTTCACGTTTCCACACACTCAATCACTCTCTCTCTCTCTCTCTCTCTCTCTCTCTCTCTCTCTCTCTCTCTCTCTCTATATATATATATATATATATATATATATATATATATATATATACAGTAATACCTCAGTTTACGACTTTGTATACAAGAAAATCGGAGTGCGAGAATTTTTCTCTAGCCCACGCACATTTTTTTGTGGAAATATCCTAACGACAGCCTCTCACAAAGCCCATCACCCCTTCACTCGTTCATTCTCTCAGCGTCACTCTGTTTGGTTCATCAAGTGATTTACAGTGGTTTTACCTCGTGTTGTTAACAATAATTGTGATTGCTATTGTTCACGTAGTGAAATATAGACAATGACCCTCAAGATGAGTAAGAAAGAAGGTACGTAATTGTCCCTGTAAGCAATAAAACCTCCTCTCGTCTCAAAACGCCACTCAAAGATAAAGCGCGCGTTACAGTAAATTGTCAAGTATTTTTAGAGTTTAATTGTCAATTATTAATTAGTATTTATATGAGATCTTAATGGTTATAATTTTAACTGTAATTAACAGGGTAACCCCCCCCCCCCCCCCCCCCCCCCCCCCCCCCCCAAAAAAAAAGAAAAAGGGCATTTATGGTCGTGTGGAGCGATTTTTTTTTTTTTTTTTTTTTTTTTTTATTGCATTCTTATGGGGAAAATTGTTTTGCTGTATGAGAATTTTGAGTTACGAGCTCTTGGAACGAATTAAACTCGTAAACCGAGGTATTACTATATATATATATATGGGAGAGGGATACAACTAGTAATATCTTATGTAATAATGAGTAATATCTTCTGATCCCTCTGAGCTCTTTTCAGTGGTATAACAGTCAGTGTTGTTTTTGCCTGTGTGTGTGTGTGGGGCAGGGATTAGCTGCCTCACTTCACTTCTCCAGTATGCTCTCTAAACAAGCCCGACAGTCACCTCATCACCTGACTCGCTCACGCTCTCCTCTCATTGGCTGGCTCCCATCAGCCTCCATGTGGTAGTGAGCTCAGCGATGCTGAGGGGGCGGGGCTATGTGACAGCTCTCACTGGCCGTTGGGCCGCAGGGCTAAACAAATCAGGACTGGACCCACAGAAATAAACTCCAGCCTTCATTGGTCAGGTTCGGCAGGCCTGCTGGAGCCGGAGTTCCTCATCTGCTCTTCCCCACTCAGACCCCCAGAGACCCAGCAAGGGCAAAGGAACATGTTGACATAACCAATTACATGTGCAATGCTGACATTTCACATCAGTTCCGGACGCTGGGAAGTTCTAGTGGAGCTGCAGATGAAACGATATAAGAATCAGAATATGCATTTATGAAGGGAATATTCTGAATTTTGTCTAGAAAGTCCAAACTGAACATTGTGCTTGTGCATTTTAGTCTCAGAAATAAAATATTTGTTTATACATCATGCATGCATTCACTTTCAGAGCCTGTGGTGGAGCTGTCCATTCAGCACCACTGTGCCATGCACACACTCTGATTGGCCAGTGCTTTTACAGGGACTCATTGTGATTGGCCAGTCCTCTCTGGTCAGCATCATGCTGTGAATTTATTGGCTTCTTGAACATGATCTTAGCCTGTGGGATATAAAAGTGCAAAATGAGAGTTATATTATCAAATCATTCTAGCCTATTCATACATCCTAAAAAGTGTCTTTTAAAAAGTCTCTTAGCAGTTGTTTAACTAAGAGAAAGTTCTGTATTGTTGCTGCGTTGACACTGACAGCGATTTAATCACTTGACAGAGACGTCCTATTGGCTGCCACTGGATGACAATCATGTAACTTCACTCTCTGTGCTTCCATTGGTAGCATTTGCATAGTGTATTAACAGTTGTCCCTCATTTAGCATCAAATCCCTAACTCTCATTGAAATTTTGAGTGTCCATGTTGAACACTTCTTGTATATTTGAATTTCAAAATTTTGCCTGGTATGTTTTGTGCTGGTTTGTCCTTTGTCGTTTTTGTGACCTTTATTAATATACATCTTTTTTATCCCTTAAAATCAAAGGAAAATTACTAGTTTTAATTTTTTTTCATGCTCCAAAACCCAACCCAAAATCTTACCCTAAAAAAGTATTGGTTGATATGAATGTTGTTTTTGGACCATCAAGGATGAGGACAAGGATCATGGTCACCATGTTATTTAAGTGTGTATGAAGACAGGGTATTGTCTTGTTTTTATACCCGGCCAAATCTGAACAATAGACTTCACGTTGCTCTTTACTGACAAATTTGTCTCTCTCTTTTTTTTTTCAGAGCACACATTGAAAACACACTTTAATAGACATGTATGTTTTCAGACAGCTTGTGGATGTTTCAGTGACGTGTGTCCATGGGATCAGAGAAGCACTGCTCTGGCCTGTACACGTGACTAGACATTTGCAGTAATATCAGCTGTGTGTGTGTGTGTGTGTGTGTGTGTGTGTGTGTGTGTGTGTGTGTGTGTGTGTGTGTAACTGGAATAGAACAAGACACCAAGCAATATATTCTCTCATCCTTTTACAAACGCAGTGTTTACCGTCCATCTGTATTAAGGGATTAGAAGACCAGCTGTCGACAGCCCCATAGTCCCACACGCACACACACACACACACATACACACACAGAGCAGTGAGACCAGACAGGAATTTCTTTGAGTCAGGAAGGAAGCATGGGGGGAGTGGTCTGGAGGTTCTGAGCATGCTCAGTGAGCACCGGATTGAGACGAGAGCCGCTCATACCCTCATCTGCAGGAAGAGAGAGGGAGAGAGAGGCTGCTGCGTTTCAGAGAGGTGCTTATGAGTGCTTCACACGCATAGGATGTGGAAGTATGGCTCGCCGGACACTTGCGTGCTGAATGAGGCATTCTGAGTCGGGCTGATCGCCCGTGCTTGGGATCACCAGAACCGACTCGGATTAACATCCCGCTCGGGATGCCTTGGGAAAGGCGGCCCGTGAAATGGGAAGATGACACTGTGGGATCAGGACAGCCTGCACTGCACTAATGAAAGGCTTCAAGCTTGCCTGGTAAGATGGACAGACGGTCAGATCTTGCCTGATCCCATCCAATCTGCCGTGGGCCTCTCTTTGTTTAAAGAGATTTTGTCCTCCTTTCCTCCTCCTGAACACCTGCATTGTATGGTATGGTAGGAATGCGCTCTTTCTGTCGCTTTGCTGTCAAAGATCTGCAGTGGCGTATTAGTGTCCACTTGTTTACATCAAGCATGTAAAGCGTTGACTTGGTCTGATGGCTGAATTTGTTTTCCGTAGCTCCGAGCAATGGGCACAAATCACAGCTGAGGCAGAGATGGTGGACTTTAATGATCAACTTTTTATGGTTATGTAACAGTTCCCTCTTAGATGGCAGAATGATTCTTCCCTGTTGGATAGTGGAAGCTTATTTTAGAGGCACTGAGTTCAGGACGTAGTGAAGGAAGAGTGACACTGCAGTTTTCTTGTGATAATTTCATATTCTCTTGGAGTGTCTTGAATTGATCCTAAACTCATTTTTTAAAATTAAAATTAGAATGGTACTTAATGGTGGGGAGAATTTTTTGAAATTAGGAAACGGTTAAAATTAACTCTTATATTGTTTCTCTATCATGTATTAGTTGCTTGATTGAAGACTTGATTTTTTGGTCATTTCTAATACCCTTTCAAATATATTACCATGCATATCTGTTCCATCAGACATTGATACAGGTTGTGTTTATGAAAGCCTGGGGGTTGAAATGTCTAATGTGATAAAACTAGTGTATTGATCGTAGTCTTGGGCCATTGAGGCCACATGGCTTTCATCTAGGTCTCCGATTAACCTTCAATCAATTTTTAGCGTATTAAAGGTGATAAAACCTCGAGCACAGGTCGGAGTGATATCTTCACCAACAGAGAATTTGCAAGAAAATCTGTTGCAGTTTTTATTTAAAAAATAATATTTGATAACTATGAAAATAATATAACTATTTGATATCTATCTATCTTTACATGTCTTTTTGTCTGTCTATCTGTTTTTCATTAAAGCATTAAAGATTATTTTGTTTAAAATGGACCGCCTGGTTTTTGGACCATCATGTTGTTGGTCTGGATCTTGGCTTTAAGGAGTCTAGTCCTAGTCTGAGGTTTCCCAGACACTCCCCCTGTTTACCACTGGTCAGACTAAGAAATATTCCCACCCCAAACATTTTTGACTAGTAATAAAAAATATCATGGTTTTGTAATATATACCACAGTAGTTTCATTCATATACAGTGGTGTTTTAATTATATTGTACTTCATTGAATTGGTATAGTACAATTCGCAAGACAAAAATAGAAATAATCATAATACGAGTGTTTGTAGGTTTTTACTCATTAACTGCTCTGCGGTAGCATTGGTCAGTGTGGACAGTCTCTGCTGTGTCCTCCGGTGGGACTCTCACTCCCAGCGCTGTTAAATGAGCACTGCAGAGCGCGTCCTTGGATCAGATCGCTCGCTGTGTCCATCTCTGTGTGTGTTTACTGCAGTGGACACCAAGAAACGTGAAAACACATCCCATATTTACTGCTTTTCTTACCATTTTGTTTACTTTTGTGATTTCCTTTTCATTTGATAATCTAGATTTATAATGTCTGATTAGTCGGATACAGTATAAAGAGGATGTACTTCCTAAGGCAGATGTGGTCACATGACCAGCTCCCTTTCTAGTGTAGTCTGTCACAGGCAAAGTATTGGCATGTTTAAGCTATACTGCAGTTATTTTGCTTTTTCAAATTCATTTCATGCAGTTTGTGATAAAAATGTTTTTGAATGTAACAGGTCTGCAAAGTTACTGTTTAATAAAAGAAACAGTGCAAACTCCATTCTGAACTGCCTGAAATGAATCGTTAGAAATTCTAGTCTTTCTTCCTGGGTAAGCCTACGTAGGTTTTAACAGATTTGAATAATGTGAGCCGGTCTACATTGGTTGGCTGCAAACAACATTTACTTTTTCAAACTCTGTAGTTGTAGTTGAGGCCTGGAAGAGTTTTGTGTGTGTTGTCTATATGCCGAGAAGATGCTGTTTTCCGTGCTCCAAATCCACTTTGGATGAGAACTCGGATCGAATTGATATAATAGAACCGAAGTTATCGTTACTGTTCGTATCACTGTGTAGACAAACGCTGCTGGCGAAGCCTCTGAAGCTAAAATTCATATCTGTAATATAGGTATTTGTTTTCTGATGCACTTTGTAAATGGTAGACCTATCACAGCAGAGTGGGTCATCTGACCAATCAGAGTAGAGTATAGGCTCACGGAAAGGATGGGCTTAGAGAGACTGAATTTTCAGATATTGTGGGAAATCATGTGATATGCAATGTATTTTTGTGAGAAAATTTAAGTGCTTTTTGACATATATATGTAAACATATTGTAAATATAGGAGAATTTAAAAGAAACAAAACTTTAAAATAGCATAATAGGGGCACTTTAAAAGGTGTATGAAACAGTATGTAGAATGGGAGTATGGCAGTACACACTGACTATGTTGTCTGACTTTCAGTTTATTGATTGGTATCCAGTTATTTTCTTGGAAAGACAAATAATAGGAAATTAAATAGATTTAAATAAATGCTATGCTTATGGTTTTTTTGGTTTATGGATATACAATATTTCAAGCAATGTACTCTGTTACGCTACAATACAGTCTCCAAGGTACTCTATTCTTTATATATATTTATATATATATATATATATATATATATATATATATATATATATATATATATATATATATATATTACACACAACAGTAAAGATAGATGGACACAGTAAAGACAGACTGTTTGTTCCAGGCATTGCCATGTATTACACTGTCCTGAGCAGATTACAGGCCTATTTTAAGCAGAGATGTGCTCTCTCTCTCTCTCTCTCTCTCTCTCTCTCTCTCTCTGTCTCTCTGCCTCTCTGTTTATATGTGACTGGTAACTGGTTTGATTCATGATTTGATTTAAACTTCTTATAATTATTATGTTGTTTTTCTGTTTCTGTGATTGTGATTTTTATTTATTTATTATTCTTACATTATGACTCAACTCTCCAACCATATCACATCTCTGACCCAACTCAGATCTGATTTTGATCTAATTTGACTCAAATCTCTGACTAATTTGTGACTGATCTGAGTCTGATCCAATCTGATCTTTATATGATCTAACTCATATGTTTGGATCATGATCAAATCTGGTGTTGACAATCTGACTGTAATCTGATCCTGATCTGAATTCATTTCGATCTCATCTGACACTAATCTGAATTAAGTGAACTAATTGAATCCTGATCTCATATTTATTATTAGATGATGATGATTTGATTCGATCTGATCCAGTTTTATCAGACCTCATTTGAAACAGAACTCTCTGATCTTATTAGTCTATCATTTAATCATCAACTAAACTGTTATTATTTTTATCTCATCTAAAATATACATGCATCACAATTTAAGATTTTAACATTTTTTATTTTATGTTCACCATGGCTGCCTTTATTTGATGAAAAACAGTAAAAATGATGATATTGTGAAATATTACTATAATTTGAATGACCTGTTTTCTATTTTTATATATTTTAAATGTTATTCTTGAGATGGCAAAGCTGAATTTTTTTGTTTTATTGAACATTTCAGCATACATTTTAGCACGATTTGTTGCAAAAGGAGCATTTCTTATTATTTTATGTTAAAAAACTGTTTTTGCTGCTTAATATTTTTGGTATCTAATATGTTTTAATATTTGGAAACTGTGATGCAATGCTATCCAAAAGTTTGGGGTAAGTGAGAAATTACTCGGCAAAGATGCATTAAATTGATCAAAAGTGATATTAAATTATTTACAACGTTACCAAAAAAAAAAAAACATTGATTATAATAAGATTCATTATTTAGGTGTAAATTGCAGAAATACTCAAATTGACTGCAGGGAATTTTGGGGGAATTCAAATAGGGACGTAATCTTTTTGTTGATGATGGTTATCCAATGAGATTAATGGTAAATAGGAAGTAAAACTGTTTTAAAATCTTCTACCAAATTACCAAATTATGTAATTCAAAAGTTTGTCTCTGGCACTGCCAACTTGTAAGTATCACTGGACACTTTTATTCACTTATTTAACATTGTTGCTTTCTATTGATATCTGTTAATCCGTTGTTACACAGTGGAGTTCTGAGGGTCAGACACAGTATTTTATCCAACCGTCTTACTGGTGTGTCAGTGTTATTTAAATAAATCTTTATGTTGTATTAAACCACATAGTTTGTCATTTGAACATGGATTTGTATTATTCTATATGCATACACAGATGTTTCATGAAACATTAGGTCAATATTTCCCTCAGAAGTTATGGAAATGTATTGTTAGAAATGTGTATCACTTTGTATTGTTAGAAATGTGGATCACTGAATAATAACTGATAATAGAGAACCAAGGATGTTTATCAAGATTCATGTGACACTGAAGTCTGCAGAAATGATTCTGAAAATTAACAAACTCATAAGACTCAGCTCTCTCCTTAAATGCAAGTCCATAAGGTTTTTTTTGCCTCTTTTATCATCCACCAGGTAGGAAAAAGTGTGATTATTTAGAAAAATAATCCTTCACACAAACACTAAGTGTTCAGTATAAACTAACCAGAGTGTATTTGTAACATATCTGTGATTATTTCAAGTCATTATCTTCCTGTAAAGCTGTTTTGAGCCCATCTGTAGCGCTGTGCAAATTGGACTGTGGGCAGGATTTGATGGCATCACCGGAGTAAAGCGGGCGAGCAAGCTTGAGTGCGTGAGAGAGAGGAGTGATGTGATTGGACGGGGGGAGGGGTGGAGAGCCAGCCATTGGCTTGTTGATGTTCAGGCTGCTGACGCGAGTGGCTTCATTCAAGAAACCCATGAATATTAAATCAAGCCCAGCCGCCACATTGTGCCATTTTTCACACCAGCTCGACGTCCTCCTGCCCGTGAGACACCGGTAGTGAAGGAGAGACAGAACAGCAGAGGAAACGAGCATGTAGAAGAGCGAGGCATTGAGAAAGCTTGCGTAAAAGAACAAGGATGCTGAGACGATAAGCTCCACCTCCTCTCACATCACTCCATCCTCACACTGCAGCCACAATGAATGAATGAAGCAGAGGCGAATGCGTTTCATGGCAGCCAGGTTTGTCCATGTGTTTTGTTTTTGGGGGGGTAGCTCAAATAATGAAGGGAAGTCATTTGCATGATGGGACTGTCACACTTGACATGTCCATTAGCTACAATTTCTTACCACCTCATAATATGTAATAGAATAATTGGTTATTATTATTTTTTTTAGCAAGGAAACCATTTTTAGAAGAGATATATGCAACATTTGACCAGAATTATGCACTGCATTTGATGCAACGAGTGTTTTCACCCCTTCAACAAGTGTGAGAAAGATGTTTATCTCTGTGTTTGCTCTCTGTGACTCAAGCTAGCTGTATCTTCTGTATCTGTATCTCTGGTGGTTTGAGGAAGTGTTTATACCATGTGTGCTAGTTTTTTGTTCTCAGCAGAAAACGTTATTCACACATATGTGTGTGGCCTGTCGTTGGGCCTCTTATAAGCACCGTATGACAGGTGAGAGGCGAGGAGAGCCGGACGTACAGCCACAATACAAGCTTTTTTCCTCTAGTGTTTGATAAATACCTTTTATCACTTTAGAGGTGTGTGGAGAGTGAGAAACTGTCAGTTGCTATCTCATGATGGACTATGCTTTTGTGTAATGTTTGGAATTGAGCGCTAGCTCACTGCTTATTGGACACTGTCAGTTTAAACTGTAGGCTGTCTATTTATCTTTACTTTGCACAGTATACAGACTATGTTCTCCACAATTAGTGTGTAAAGCACACAAGTACGTGGGAATGCATAATATATTGGTTCCTTATTGGCTAATTATAGTGTTACATTTATTCATTTAGAAGACTCTTTTCTCCAAATATAGATAGATAGATAGATACAAAAGTACATAAGAGTGCTTACAATACAAAGTTTCAAACATTACATACGCAGGTAGTACAAGCACGGGGATAGAGGGAGAAAGAGAATTTTTTAATAATATATCTGCACCAGTTAATATTTTCTGTTATTCTATTTTCGTTTATTATATTTTTCCAATGAGATTTACCTTTTCATTATATCATTATGTCTACATTTATGACCTTGATGTAGAAGAAAACAGCTGATCTAACAGATTCTTGACAGCATGACAGATGTAGATCTATGCACTGGTAATTTGATGCCACTGTTTCTGTGAAGGTTTAATCTGCAGTGATTTATTCACCGTCAGAAGCTTCTAGAACACGTGGACTTGTGTTCCAGGAGGGAACGGGTGCTTGAGTGTTGCTGGACGGACAAAATCACAAGTGCGTTAGGCTGATATCATGAACTCTGAGCGATTGTGAGGCATGTTATGAGTTGCTGTATTTTCTGTCTCATTATCTCTCTCTCTCTCTCTTGCATACTCTCTCCCCCTTTTATATGTTCTCTTATGCTCTCTATTCTTCCTCTCATATGCTCTCTCTCTCATGCGCTCTCTCTCACTCATGCTCTCTCTCTCTTATGCTCTCTCTCTCTCATATGCTCTCTCTCTCACTCATGTTCTCTCTCTCACTCATGCTCTCTCTCTCATGCTCTCTCTCTCACTCATGCTCTCGCTCTCTCTCTCTCTCATGCTCTCTCTCTTATGCTCTCTCTCTCACTCATGTTCTCTCTCTCACTCATGCTCTCTCTCTCATGCTCTCTCTCTCACTCATGCTCTCGCTCTCTCTCTCTCTCATGCTCTCTCTCTTATGCTCTCTCTCTCACTCATGCTCTCTCTCTTATGCTCTCTCTCTCTCTCTTTCTCCCTATCTCTCTCTCTCTCTCTCTGTCTCTCTTTTGTCACACTGTGTTTGTTTTTCCAGACGGGCAGCTCTTAGCTCAGGTACAGAACATTAATAATTAAGATAGAAACCGGTGCCCTTTCTGAGGGACAGATGAAGGGCTGGCAGCAGGAAGACGGAGGATTGCTGCGTAGAGATTGAGAAAAAGATAGATGATGAGAGAAGAGCTTCTCCATCTGATTTACAGTTTTTCTCGATTGCTAAGACACATTTCTTGAAAGCTGCTCTCCTTTTCTCTAAACTGTGAACACAAAACCCTATTTTCAAGCTACATTCACAAAACCTCAGACTCTTCTTGCAAAACCAAACTTTCATCTCAAAACAGTTCAATCTGTGCTCAGAACTGAACTCTGTTGTCAAATCGTGCCTCGAGTCAATCAAAATGAAAAACACTACGGAACAGTCATTAAACACTACGTAGAAAAAAAGAAAACACAATGCTCTGGACATGAAGCTGGAGAAATACATGGTTATTGTTCACGGTAGGCTAAATGCATGTTGCAAAAAAAAACAAAAAACTGTGCATTTAGCTCTTGTACAAAAAGACAAAACAGAAATGTTGTGCATTTACACATAGCACTTGTAAAAACAAACAAACCTTTTGCGTTTGCCACTTGTGTGCAGTAAGCCCATGTAAAAAATAAAGTACAAAAATATACATGAATACAACGCCTACAAACAGTTAGACCAACCCTCCATTACAATACTACAGTACACTGGTACAGTGATGCACTGCTGTAAAACATATATTTACTTACAGTATACTGTGGTATATATATATATATATATATATATATATATATACATACATACATACATACATACATACATACATGTGTGTATATATATGTATGTATGTATGTATACATATATATATATATGTGTATATATATATATGTGTATATATATATGTGTGTGTGTGTGTATATATATATATAGTATGTCATACAGTAATTGCTGTTTACATTTACATACTGTACTACAGTACAATGTCTAAAAGCTTGGGATTATGGTGGACACAGTGAATCTACTGAGGTTTGTTTGTACTCTGTGTCCAGCCTCCCTCATGCT
Source organism: Rhodeus uyekii (assembly GCA_037043235.1). Lineage (NCBI taxonomy): Eukaryota > Metazoa > Chordata > Actinopteri > Cypriniformes > Acheilognathidae > Rhodeus > Rhodeus uyekii. The sequence continues at coordinate 1,162,239 of JAWRVZ010000069.1, forward strand.
CATACTATGGTCAATCACAGTAGTGGTCACAGAAATCACAGAACATGGTCAATTACAGTAGCTCTGATTTCATCAGATATTACTGTTCTTTGTCTTCGCTGACCACACTGACCACCTCGACCTCCTCTCACACAAACTCTTCCTCTCAGATTTCTATCCATTGTCTCTGAACTGGCTAACTGCATATGTTCCCTCACATCAATAGACAAAAGTGTGATCAGTTTTGAGTTGTTGTGTTCAAGTGGTGAGAACAGTGCTTTAATTGTGTTTGACTTTTGTCACCTGTGCTCAGCATTATGCAGCACTCGTGCATCACAATGAAAATGAGTTGGGAAGTTGTGTCTAAACAGGTGAAAAGTGCTTGTGGTTTTGCCAAAAGAGTGATTGATTCAATCAGTGTGTTCAGGCAACTGAGAATTTGGTTCAGGCAATAGGGTTTAGTGTCTTAGCAATTGAGAAAAACTGTAAGAAGGCTTTTCATCTTCTGTATTATCTAGATCATCTTGACCTTTGTAAGGAAATAAAGTCTGATTGAGTGATTGTCTGTGTTTGAAGGCAGCTAGTGAGTGTTGTTAATGATCAGATGCTCCTCTTTCTTAGAATTCGAGTAGTTTTTAGTTGTTTTATTTTAAGTATCATCTTTCTGTAGTTTAGTTTAGTTCATTTGCATAATATATAATATTTACAATAAAAACAAAGGAATACAATCCATATACTGTGCAGGGAGAGGCAGAAAACCCCAAAGGACTTATTTAAAGCCTCCACCTAAAAAACAAAGAAACGAAAGAAACTATGAAATTAATGAAGGAGCTACATTACAATAATCATGAACAACTGCATCAAGTTAATAACAACAAATATCAAAAACCAGAAACAAAACCTATAGGGTGCATTAAATGCATAAAGAACAAAAACCATGAAAACACAATTACAGTGGTACCTCGAGATACGAAATTAATCCGTTCTGAGGCGGCCTTCGTATAATGAGTTTTTCGTATCTTGGAACACATTTTACATGTAAAAAGGCTAATCCGTTCCAAGCCCTCCAAAAACACCCCATTAAATTTCATAATAAAGCTAAATTGACCTATAAACAATGAAATAACGTAAAAAGTCTAAGCTTACCTTTCGAGTGAGGCTATATCCGAAAGTGGCGGCAGAGGAGGAGGAGGACAAAAGGCAAATAACGTATGTGCATAACGTTGTCGGCAGGATTCAAACCTGCGCGGGGAAACCCCAATGGATTTCTAGTTCATCACCTTAACCTCTCAGCCACGTTTCACATGCGGAGTGGCTGAGCCAAAGCTGACATAAAGATCTCGTAAAGACATAAAGATGGCTTGGCTAGCAGCAGGAACCAATGGGAGAGCAGGAGGATGATGGCGAGTCTACTATAACTAAGATGGCGGTGTGCGGTGCGAATTTCAAAATTGTTATGGGGCGAATCTCGGACTTTCAGAAACCTTTCGTATCTTGAAAACTTTTCGTATATAGAGCAGTAAAATTTTTAATCTTTGCTTTCGTAACTTGGATTTTTCGTAAGTTGAGCCTTTCGTATCTCGAGGTACCACTGTACAAGGCATTTTTGCTAGATGGGATAAACCATTCCATAATTTACCCCTACATTTTATCGAATATTGACCTCAACAAGTGAACATTTTTGGATGAAACTGAAAACTGACTTGAGAAGTGACAGTGTAAATCTGCTTTAAAATACATCAATGAAAGCACATATTTGAGAAATATATCATAAATTGTAAGAACCGGAAGTTTCTGCAATAAAGCAGCAGATAAAGTACTTGAGTTTCTTTAGAGAAATAAAGAGTTATTGATATAGCGTTAGAGAACAGAGCTACAAAATGAAAAACCATTTCATAACTCTGATAGCTTGGCTCCAGATGAATCTGAAAATTGGTTAACTTTTGATTGCAAATTTGCCTGTTTTGAGAATTTCCTGTGAAAATATTAAGGTCTGCTTGCTTTGCTCTCTATTCATGTTTTTTTTGTGTCCCTCTCATCTTGTTTTTACAGATCTTAGGTTCCTTTATTTTGGCTGATCTTGTTTATTTTGTTAGTGTGATTTTATCAGTGATGTGGAAATTCCCACCAGAACTGCAGCGCTTTAGTGACGTAACCCCCGCTGCTGTTTTTTGGTCAGAGTTGTCAGTCTGAATACATTCCTGGAAGCTGACAGGGCAGAGGTGAAAGGCCAATCAATGGCCTGCTGGGAGGTTGCGTGTGCACTAGTGGTTTTGTTGGGGAACTTTCCATTGACTTCTGTTGTGATTATTCTGAGCCGATGACTATATTTATTACCCTGACCTCTATAATATATATATTTTAAATATTATTATTATATTATATTATTATTATTATTAAATATATTTAATATATATATTTAATATATTTTGAATATTTAGTGTCTAGCCTTTTGATGGTTTACATGAAACTCAATCTCCCACAACAGTCCAGTTGAGGCTCAAACAACCATATATTTATTGGATATTCTTCTTGTTTCTGTAGCACTGCCAGTAACTCGAACCGCAGCACGCCGGCCTGCTCTCCCGTCCTGCGTAAACGCTCGCGCTCCCCAACGCTCCAGAGTCCAGAGGGAGAGAACATGGTGGAAAAGAACTGCGATCATTCCTCTGATAAATCCCCTTCCACCCCGGAACAAGCCGTCCAGCGCACATACAGCCAGTCGCTTCACACCACCCGTCCCGGAGGAAAGAACTCCAAGGTAAATGTTTGTGACTGCACTT